>CAWUFW010007966.1:867634-944779 GCA_963921515.1 Calotriton arnoldi
CCGCAGCAAAAGATCTTTGCATTTCTTTGTTGCGCGGCCAAGTTGTGATCTAAACTCCACCTACCTATCCAGAGCGAGTATTAACATTTTTCTGAAAATAAAGAGGAACATTATTATTATTATAGGATGCGCAGAGAACCTGTCCGAGGGAATGGGAAACAGACCCAATAAGTGGCCAAAGCGTTCTGCCCGGTTGTTCTGCCCTTTGAATAGTGACGCTTTGCTGGTATCTGATAGTCTGCAGTTCGGTTATAAATGAGCGCGTTTCAAGATGTGCATGGCTCCTGACAGAAAGAGCTCACTAGAGAGCAATAGCTTTTCAGAAGGACTGGCTTTCTTTTTGCGATGTACAGAAGTCCATTACAGAGTAGCCCAGGCCCCCACTGCTTCAGAAGCAGTGTCCAGACCTTTCCGTTAATGCTCTCCATCCTCTGATTGGGGTCCCTGCCTGCTCTGTCAGAACAGGACATGGAACAATAGTTCTAACTACATCTGTTTGCCTGTGTGGTCACATTGAGCACAATTAGTCATACAAAAATGTAACTTTCACGAGTGTGGGGATTATCAATGGATAAAACAGATGCGCTAAACATGGTGCAAACACATTCATCCAGATTACATTTCATAAACAGATGTGCTAAACATGGTGCAGACACATTCATTCAGATTACATTTCATAAACAGATGTGCTAAACATGGTGCAGACACATTCATTCAGATTACATTTATAAATAGATGTGCTAAACATGGTGCAGACACATTCATTCAGATTACATTTCATAAACAGATGCTCTAAACATGGTGCAGACACATTCATCCAGATTACATTTCATAAACAGATGCGCTAAACATGGTGCAGACACATTCATCCAGATTACATTTCATAAACAGATGCGCTAAACATGGTGCAGACACATTCATCCAGATTACATTTCATAAACAGATGCGCTAAACATGGTGCAGACACATTCATCCAGATTACATTTCATAAACAGATGCGCTAAACATGGTGCAGACACACATTCATCCAGATTACATTTCATAAACAGATGCGCTAAACATGGTGCAGACACATTCATCCAGATTACATTTCATAAACAGATGCGCTAAACATGGTGAAGACACATTCATTCAGATTACATTTCATAAACAGATGCGCTAAACATGGTGCAGACACATTCATCCAGATTACATTTCATAAACAGATGCGCTAAACATGGTGCAGACACATTCATCCAGATTACATTTCATAAACAGATGCGCTAAACATGGTGCAGACACATTCAACCAGATTACATTTCATAAACAGATGCGCTAAACATGGTGCAGACACATTCATCCAGATTACATTTCATAAACAGATGCGCTAAACATGGTGCAGACACACATTCATCCAGATTACATTTCATAAACAGATGCGCTAAACATGGTGCAGACACATTCATCCAGATTACATTTCATAAACAGATGCGCTAAACATGGTGCAGACACATTCATCCAGATTACATTTCATAAACAGATGCGCTAAACATGGTGCAGACACATTCATCCAGATTACATTTCATAAATAGATGCGCTAAACATGGTGCAGACACATTCATCCAGATTACATTTCATAAACAGATGCGCTAAACATGGTGCAGACACATTCATCCAGATTACATTTCATAAACAGATGCGCTAAACATGGTGCAGACACATTCATCCAGATTACATTTCATAAACAGATGCGCTAAACATGGTGCAGGCACATTCATCCAGATTACATTTCATAAACAGATGCGCTAAACATGGTGCAGACACACATTCATCCAGATTACATTTCATAAACAGATGCGCTAAACATGGTGCAGACACACATTCATCAGATTACATTTCATAAACAGATGCGCTAAACATGGTGCAGACACTTTCATTCAGATTACATTTCATAAACAGATGCTCTAAACATGGTGCAGACACACATTCATCCAGATTACATTTCATAAACAGATGTGCTAAACATGGTGCAGACACACATTCATTCAGATTACATTTCATAAACAGATGCGCTAAACATGGTGCAGGCACATTCATCCAGATTACATTTCATAAACAGATGCGCTAAACATGGTGCAGACACATTCATTCAGATTACATTTCATAAACAGATGCGCTAAACATGGTGCAGACACATTCATCCAGATTACATTTCATAAACAGATGCGCTAAACATGGTGCAGACACATTCATCCAGATTACATTTCATAAACAGATGCGCTAAACACGGTGCAGACACATTCATTCAGATTACATTTCATAAACAGATGCGCTAAACACGGTGCAGACACATTCATCCAGATTACATTTCATAAACAGATGCGCTAAACACGGTGCAGACACATTCATCCAGATTACATTTCATAAACAGATGCGCTAAACATGGTGCAGACACATTCATCCAGATTACATTTCATAAACAGATGCGCTAAACATGGTGCAGACACATTCATCCAGATTACATTTCATAAACAGATGCGCTAAACATGGTGCAGACACATTCATCCAGATTACATTTCATAAACAGATGCGCTAAACATGGTGCAGACACATTCATCCAGATTACATTTCATAAACAGATGCGCTAAACATGGTGCAGACACATTCATCCAGATTACATTTCATAAACAGATGCGCTAAACATGGTGCAGACACATTCATTCAGATTACATTTCATAAACAGATGCGCTAAACATGGTGCAGACACATTCATCCAGATTACATTTCATAAACAGATGTGCTAAACATGGTGCAGACACACATTCATTCAGATTACATTTCATAAACAGATGCGCTAAACATGGTGCAGACACATTCATCCAGATTACATTTCATAAACAGATGCGCTAAACATGGTGCAGACACATTCATCCAGATTACATTTCATAAACAGATGCGCTAAACATGGTGCAGACACATTCATCCAGATTACATTTCATAAACAGATGCGCTAAACATGGTGCAGACACATTCATTCACATTACATTTCATAAACAGATGCGCTAAACATAGTGCAGACACATTCATCCAGATTACATTTCATAAACAGATGCGCTAAACATGGTGCAGACACATTCATCCAGATTACATTTCATAAACAGATGCGCTAAACATGGTGCAGACACATTCATTCACATTACATTTCATAAACAGATGCGCTAAACATGGTGCAGACACATTCATCCAGATTACATTTCATAAACAGATGCGCTAAACATGGTGCAGACACATTCATCCAGATTACATTTCATAAACAGATGCGCTAAACATGGTGCAGACACATTCATCCAGATTACATTTCATAAACAGATGCGCTAAACATGGTGCAGACACATTCATCCAGATTACATTTCATAAACAGATACGCTAAACATGGTGCAGACACACATTCATCCAGATTACATTTCATAAACAGATGCGCTAAACATGGTGCAGACACACATTCATCCAGATTACATTTCATAAACAGATGTGCTAAACATGGTGCAGACACATTCATCCAGATTACATTTCATAAACAGATGTGCTTAACATGGTGCAGACACATTCATCCAGATTACATTTCATAAACAGATGTGCTAAACATGGTGCAGACACACATTCATCCAGATTACATTTCATAAACAGATGCGCTAAACATGGTGCAGACACATTCGTCCAGATTACATTTCATAAACAGATGCGCTAAACATGGTGCAGACACACATTCGTCCAGATTACATTTCATAAACAGATGCGCTAAACATGGTGCAGACACACATTCGTCCAGATTACATTTCATAAACAGAAGCGCTAAACATGGTGCAGACACATTCATCAGATTACATTTCATAAACAGATGCGCTAAACATGGTGCAGACACACATTCATCCAGATTACATTTCATAAACAGATGCGCTAAACATGGTGCAGACACACATTCATCCAGATTACATTTCATAAACAGATGCGCTAAACATGGTGCAGACACATTCATCCAGATTACATTTCATAAACAGATGCGCTAAACATGGTGCAGACACATTCATCCAGATTACATTTCATAAACAGATGCGCTAAACATGGTGCAGACACATTCATCCAGATTACATTTCATAAACAGATGCGCTAAACATGGTGCAGACACACATTCATCCAGATTACATTTCATAAACAGATGCGCTAAACATGGTGCAGACACATTCATCCAGATTACATTTCATAAACAGATGCGCTAAACATGGTGCAGACACATGCATCCAGATTACATTTCATAAACAGATGCGCTAAACATGGTGCAGACACATTCATCCAGATTACATTTCATAAACAGATGCGCTAAACATGGTGCAGACACATTCATCCAGATTACATTTCATAAACAGATGCGCTAAACATGGTGCAGACACATTCATCCAGATTACATTTCATAAACAGATGTGCTAAACATGGTGCAGACACATTCATTCAGATTACATTTCATAAACAGATGTGCTAAACATGGTGCAGACACATTCATTCAGATTACATTTCATAAACAGATGTGCTAAACATGGTGCAGACACATTCATCCAGATTACATTTCATAAACAGATGCTCTAAACATGGTGCAGACACACATTCATCCAGATTACATTTTTATAAACAGATGCGCTAAACATGGTGCAGACACATTCATCCAGATTACATTTCATAAACAGATGCGCTAAACATGGTGCAGACACATTCATCCAGATTACATTTCATAAACAGATGCGCTAAACATGGTGCAGACACATTCATCCAGATTACATTTCATAAACAGATGCGCTAAACATGGTGCAGACACATTCATCTAGATTACATTTCATAAACAGATGCTCTAAACATGGTGCAGACACATTCATCCAGATTACATTTCATAAACAGATGCTCTAAACATGGTGCAGACACATTCATCCAGATTACATTTCATAAACAGATGCTCTAAACATGGTGCAGACACATTCATTCAGATTACATTTCATAAACAGATGCGCTAAACATGGTGCAGACACATTCATCCAGATTACATTTCATAAACAGATGCGCTAAACATGCTGCAGACACACATTCATCCAGATTACATTTCATAAACAGATGCGCTAAACATGCTGCAGACACACATTCATCCAGATTACATTTCATAAACAGATGCTCTAAACATGCTGCAGACACACATTCATTCAGATTATATTTAATAAACAGATGCTCTAAACATGGTGCAGACACATTCATTCAGATTACATTTCATAAACAGATGCGCTAAACATGGTGCAGACACATTCATTCAGATTACATTTCATAAACAGATGCTCTAAACATGGTGCAGACACATTCATTCAGATTATATTTCATAAACAGATGCGCTAAACATGGTGCAGACACATTAATCCAGATTACATTTCATAAACAGATGTGCTAAACATGGTGCAGACACACATTCATCCAGATTACATTTCATAAACAGATGTGCTAAACATGGTGCAGACACATTCATCCAGATTACATTTCATAAACAGATGCTCTAAACATGGTGCAGACACACATTCATCCAGATTACATTTCATAAACAGATGCGCTAAACATGGTGCAGACACATTCATCCAGATTACATTTCATAAACAGATGCGCTAAACATGGTGCAGACACATTCATCCAGATTACATTTCATAAACAGATGCGCTAAACATGGTGCAGACACATTCATCCAGATTACATTTCATAAACAGATGCTCTAAACATGGTGCAGACACATTCATCCAGATTACATTTCATAAACAGATGCTCTAAACATGGTGCAGACACATTCATCCAGATTACATTTCATAAACAGATGCGCTAAACATGCTGCAGACACATTCATCCAGATTACATTTCATAAACAGATGCTCTAAACATGCTGCAGACACACATTCATCCAGATTACATTTCATAAACAGATGCTCTAAACATGGTGCAGACACATTCATTCAGATTACATTTCATAAACAGATGCTCTAAACATGCTGCAGACACACATTCATCCAGATTACATTTCATAAACAGATGCTCTAAACATGGTGCAGACACATTCATCCAGATTACATTTCATAAACAGATGCTCTAAACATGGTGCAGACACATTCATCCAGATTACATTTCATAAACAGATGCGCTAAACATGGTGCAGACACATTCATCCAGATTACATTTCATAAACAGATGCGCTAAACATGGTGCAGACACACATTCATCCAGATTACATTTCATAAACAGATGCGCTAAACATGGTGCAGACACATTCATTCAGATTACATTTCATAAACAGATGCGCTAAACATGGTGCAGACACATTCATCCAGATTACATTTCATAAACAGATGCGCTAAACATGGTGCAGACACATTCATCCAGATTACATTTCATAAACAGATGCGCTAAACATGGTGCAGACACATTCATCCAGATTACATTTCATAAACAGATACGCTAAACATGGTGCAGACACACATTCATCCAGATTACATTTCATAAACAGATGCGCTAAACATGGTGCAGACACACATTCATCCAGATTACATTTCATAAACAGATGTGCTAAACATGGTGCAGACACATTCATCCAGATTACATTTCATAAACAGATGTGCTTAACATGGTGCAGACACATTCATCCAGATTACATTTCATAAACAGATGTGCTAAACATGGTGCAGACACACATTCATCCAGATTACATTTCATAAACAGATGCGCTAAACATGGTGCAGACACATTCGTCCAGATTACATTTCATAAACAGATGCGCTAAACATGGTGCAGACACACATTCGTCCAGATTACATTTCATAAACAGATGCGCTAAACATGGTGCAGACACACATTCGTCCAGATTACATTTCATAAACAGAAGCGCTAAACATGGTGCAGACACATTCATCCAGATTACATTTCATAAACAGATGCGCTAAACATGGTGCAGACACACATTCATCCAGATTACATTTCATAAACAGATGCGCTAAACATGGTGCAGACACACATTCATCCAGATTACATTTCATAAACAGATGCGCTAAACATGGTGCAGACACATTCATCCAGATTACATTTCATAAACAGATGCGCTAAACATGGTGCAGACACATTCATCCAGATTACATTTCATAAACAGATGCGCTAAACATGGTGCAGACACATTCATCCAGATTACATTTCATAAACAGATGCGCTAAACATGGTGCAGACACACATTCATCCAGATTACATTTCATAAACAGATGCGCTATACATGGTGCAGACACATTCATCCAGATTACATTTCATAAACAGATGCGCTAAACATGGTGCAGACACATGCATCCAGATTACATTTCATAAACAGATGCGCTAAACATGGTGCAGACACATTCATCCAGATTACATTTCATAAACAGATGCGCTAAACATGGTGCAGACACATTCATCCAGATTACATTTCATAAACAGATGCGCTAAACATGGTGCAGACACATTCATCCAGATTACATTTCATAAACAGATGTGCTAAACATGGTGCAGACACATTCATTCAGATTACATTTCATAAACAGATGTGCTAAACATGGTGCAGACACATTCATTCAGATTACATTTCATAAACAGATGTGCTAAACATGGTGCAGACACATTCATCCAGATTACATTTCATAAACAGATGCTCTAAACATGGTGCAGACACACATTCATCCAGATTACATTTCATAAACAGATGCGCTAAACATGGTGCAGACACATTCATCCAGATTACATTTCATAAACAGATGCGCTAAACATGGTGCAGACACATTCATCCAGATTACATTTCATAAACAGATGCGCTAAACATGGTGCAGACACATTCATCCAGATTACATTTCATAAACAGATGCGCTAAACATGGTGCAGACACATTCATCCAGATTACATTTCATAAACAGATGCTCTAAACATGGTGCAGACACATTCATCCAGATTACATTTCATAAACAGATGCTCTAAACATGGTGCAGACACATTCATCCAGATTACATTTCATAAACAGATGCTCTAAACATGGTGCAGACACATTCATTCAGATTACATTTCATAAACAGATGCGCTAAACATGGTGCAGACACATTCATCCAGATTACATTTCATAAACAGATGCGCTAAACATGCTGCAGCACACATTCATCCAGATTACATTTCATAAACAGATGCGCTAAACATGCTGCAGACACACATTCATCCAGATTACATTTCATAAACAGATGCTCTAAACATGCTGCAGACACACATTCATTCAGATTATATTTAATAAACAGATGCTCTAAACATGGTGCAGACACATTCATTCAGATTACATTTCATAAACAGATGCGCTAAACATGGTGCAGACACATTCATTCAGATTACATTTCATAAACAGATGCTCTAAACATGGTGCAGACACATTCATTCAGATTATATTTCATAAACAGATGCGCTAAACATGGTGCAGACACATTAATCCAGATTACATTTCATAAACAGATGCGCTAAACATGCTGCAGACACACATTCATCCAGATTACATTTCATAAACAGATGCGCTAAACATGCTGCAGACACACATTCATCCAGATTACATTTCATAAACAGATGCTCTAAACATGCTGCAGACACACATTCATTCAGATTATATTTAATAAACAGATGCGCTAAACATGGTGCAGACACATTCATCCAGATTACATTTCATAAACCGATGCGCTAAACATGGTGCAGACACATTCATCCAGATTACATTTCATAAACAGATGCGCTAAACATGGTGCAGACACATTCATCCAGATTACATTTCATAAACAGATGCTCTAAACATGGTGCAGACACATTCATCCAGATTACATTTCATAAACAGATGCGCTAAACATGCTGCAGACACATTCATCCAGATTACATTTCATAAACAGATGCTCTAAACATGCTGCAGACACACATTCATCCAGATTACATTTCATAAACAGATGCTCTAAACATGGTGCAGACACATTCATTCAGATTACATTTCATAAACAGATGCTCTAAACATGCTGCAGACACACATTCATCCAGATTACATTTCATAAACAGATGCTCTAAACATGGTGCAGACACATTCATCCAGATTACATTTCATAAACAGATGCTCTAAACATGGTGCAGACACATTCACCCAGATTACATTTCATAAACAGATGCGCTAAACATGGTGCAGACACATTCATCCAGATTACATTTCATAAACAGATGCGCTAAACATGGTGCAGACACACATTCATCCAGATTACATTTCATAAACAGATGCGCTAAACATGGTGCAGACACATTCATTCAGATTACATTTCATAAACAGATGCGCTAAACATGGTGCAGACACATTCATCCAGATTACATTTCATAAACAGATGCGCTAAACATGGTGCAGACACATTCATCCAGATTACATTTCATAAACAGATGCGCTAAACATGGTGCAGACACATTCATCCAGATTATATTTCATAAACAGATGCGCTAAACATGGTGCAGACACACATTCATCCAGATTACATTTCATAAACAGATGCGCTAAACATGGTGCAGACACACATTCATCCAGATTACATTTCATAAACAGATACGCTAAACATGGTGCAGACACACATTCATCCAGATTACATTTCATAAACAGATGCGCTAAACATGGTGCAGACACATTCATTCAGATTACATTTCATAAACAGATGCGCTAAACATGGTGCAAACACATTCATCCAGATTACATTTCATAAACAGATGCGCTAAACATGGTGCAGGCACATTCATCCAGATTACATTTCATAAACAGATGCGCTAAACATGGTGCAGACACATTCATCCAGATTACATTTCATAAACAGATGCTCTAAACATGGTGCAGACACATTCATCCAGATTACATTTCATAAACAGATGCTCTAAACATGGTGCAGACACATTCATCCAGATTACATTTCATAAACAGATGCTCTAAACATGGTGCAGACACATTCATTCAGATTACATTTCATAAACAGATGCGCTAAACATGGTGCAGAACACATTCATCCAGATTACATTTCATAAACAGATGCGCTAAACATGCTGCAGACACACATTCATCCAGATTACATTTCATAAACAGATGCTCTAAACATGCTGCAGACACACATTCATTCAGATTATATTTAATAAACAGATGCTCTAAACATGGTGCAGACACATTCATTCAGATTACATTTCATAAACAGATGCGCTAAACATGGTGCAGACACATTCATTCAGATTACATTTCATAAACAGATGCTCTAAACATGGTGCAGACACATTCATTCAGATTATATTTCATAAACAGATGCGCTAAACATGGTGCAGACACATTCACCCAGATTACATTTCATAAACAGATGCGCTAAACATGGTGCAGACACATTCATCCAGATTACATTTCATAAACAGATGCGCTAAACATGGTGCAGACACACATTCATCCAGATTACATTTCATAAACAGATGCGCTAAACATGGTGCAGACACATTCATCCAGATTACATTTCATAAACAGATGCGCTAAACATGGTGCAGACACATTCATCCAGATTACATTTCATAAACAGATGCGCTAAACATGGTGCAGACACATTCATCCAGATTACATTTCATAAACAGATGCGCTAAACATGGTGCAGACACACATTCATCCAGATTACATTTCATAAACAGATGCGCTAAACATGGTGCAGACACACATTCATCCAGATTACATTTCATAAACAGATACGCTAAACATGGTGCAGACACACATTCATCCAGATTACATTTCATAAACAGATGCGCTAAACATGGTGCAGACACATTCATTCAGATTACATTTCATAAACAGATGCGCTAAACATGGTGCAAACACATTCATCCAGATTACATTTCATAAACAGATGCGCTAAACATGGTGCAGGCACATTCATCCAGATTACATTTCATAAACAGATGCGCTAAACATGGTGCAGACACATTCATTCAGATTACATTTCATAAACAGATGCGCTAAACATGGTGCAGGCACATTCATCCAGATTACATTTCATAAACAGATGCGCTAAACATGGTGCAGGCACATTCATCCAGATTACATTTCATAAACAGATGCGCTAAACATGGTGCAGACACATTCATCCAGATTACATTTCATAAACAGATGCGCTAAACATGGTGCAGACACATTCATCCAGATTACATTTCATAAACAGATGCGCTAAACATGGTGCAGACACATTCATTCAGATTACATTTCATAAACAGATGCGCTAAACATGGTGCAGACACATTCATCCAGATTACATTTCATAAACAGATGCGCTAAACATGGTGCAGACACATTCATCCAGATTACATTTCATAAACAGATGCGCTAAACACGGTGCAGACACATTCATCCAGATTACATTTCATAAACAGATGCGCTAAACACGGTGCAGACACATTCATCCAGATTACATTTCATAAACAGATGCTCTAAACATGGTGCAGACACATTCATCCAGATTACATTTCATAAACAGATGCGCTAAACACGGTGCAGACACATTCATCCAGATTACATTTCATAAACAGATGCGCTAAACACGGTGCAGACACATTCATCCAGATTACATTTCATAAACAGATGCGCTAAACATGGTGCAGACACATTCATCCAGATTACATTTCATAAACAGATGCGCTAAACATGGTGCAGACACATTCATTCAGATTACATTTCATAAACAGATGCGCTAAACATGGTGCAGACACATTCATCCAGATTACATTTCATAAACAGATGCGCTAAACATGGTGCAGACACATTCATTCAGATTACATTTCATAAACAGATGCTCTAAACATGGTGCAGACACATTCATTCAGATTACATTTCATAAACAGATGCTCTAAACATGGTGCAGACACATTCATTCAGATTACATTTCATAAACAGATGCGCTAAACATGGTGCAGACACACATTCATCCAGATTACATTTCATAAACAGATGCGCTAAACATGGTGCAGACACATTCATCCAGATTACATTTCATAAACAGATGCGCTAAACATGGTGCAGACACATTCATTCAGATTACATTTCATAAACAGATGCGCTAAACATGGTGCAGACACATTCATCCAGATTACATTTCATAAACAGATGCGCTAAACATGGTGCAGACACATTCATCCAGATTACATTTCATAAACAGATGCGCTAAACATGGTGCAGACACATTCATTCAGATTACATTTCATAAACAGATGCGCTAAACATGGTGCAGACACATTCATCCAGATTACATTTCATAAACAGATGCGCTAAACATGGTGCAGACACATTCATCCAGATTACATTTCATAAACAGATGCGCTAAACATGGTGCAGACACATTCATCCAGATTACATTTCATAAACAGATGCGCTAAACATGGTGCAGACACATTCATCCAGATTACATTTCATAAACAGATGCGCTAAACATGGTGCAGACACATTCATTCAGATTACATTTCATAAACAGATGCGCTAAACATGGTGCAGACACATTCATCCAGATTACATTTCATAAACAGATGCGCTAAACATGGTGCAGACACATTCATCCAGATTACATTTCATAAACAGATGCGCTAAACATGGTGCAGACACATTCATCCAGATTACATTTCATAAACAGATGCGCTAAACATGGTGCAGACACATTCATCCAGATTACATTTCATAAACAGATGCGCTAAACATGGTGCAGACACATTCATCCAGATTACATTTCATAAACAGATGCGCTAAACATGGTGCAGACACATTCATCCAGATTACATTTCATAAACAGATGCGCTAAACATGGTGCAGACACATTCATCCAGATTACATTTCATAAACAGATGCGCTAAACATGGTGCAGACACATTCATCCAGATTACATTTCATAAACAGATGCGCTAAACATGGTGCAGACACATTCATCCAGATTACATTTCATAAACAGATGCGCTAAACATGGTGCAGACACATTCATTCAGATTACATTTCATAAACAGATGCGCTAAACATGGTGCAGACACATTCATCCAGATTACATTTCATAAACAGATGCGCTAAACATGGTGCAGACACATTCATTCAGATTACATTTCATAAACAGATGCTCTAAACATGGTGCAGACACATTCATTCAGATTACATTTCATAAACAGATGCGCTAAACATGGTGCAGACACATTCATCCAGATTACATTTCATAAACAGATGCGCTAAACATGGTGCAGACACATTCATCCAGATTACATTTCATAAACAGATGCGCTAAACATGGTGCAGACACATTCATTCAGATTACATTTCATAAACAGATGCGCTAAACATGGTGCAGACACATTCATTCAGATTACATTTCATAAACAGATGCGCTAAACATGGTGCAGACACATTCATCCAGATTACATTTCATAAACAGATGCGCTAAACATGGTGCAGGCACATTCATCCAGATTACATTTCATAAACAGATGCGCTAAACATGGTGCAGACACATTCATTCAGATTACATTTCATAAACAGATGCGCTAAACATGGTGCAGACACATTCATCCAGATTACATTTCATAAACAGATGCGCTAAACACGGTGCAGACACATTCATCCAGATTACATTTCATAAACAGATGCTCTAAACATGGTGCAGACACATTCATTCAGATTACATTTCATAAACAGATGCGCTAAACATGGTGCAGACACATTCATTCAGATTACATTTCATAAACAGATGCTCTAAACATGGTGCAGACACATTCATCCAGATTACATTTCATAAACAGATGCTCTAAACATGGTGCAGACACATTCATCCAGATTACATTTCATAAACAGATGCTCTAAACATGGTGCAGACACATTCATCCAGATTACATTTCATAAACAGATGCGCTAAACATGCTGCAGACACATTCATCCAGATTACATTTCATAAACAGATGCTCTAAACATGCTGCAGACACACATTCATCCAGATTACATTTCATAAACAGATGCGCTAAACATGGTGCAGACACATTCATTCAGATTACATTTCATAAACAGATGCTCTAAACATGCTGCAGACACACATTCATCCAGATTACATTTCATAAACAGATGCTCTAAACATGGTGCAGACACATTCATCCAGATTACATTTCATAAACAGATGCGCTAAACATGGTGCAGACACATTCATTCAGATTACATTTCATAAACAGATGCGCTAAACATGGTGCAGACACATTCATCCAGATTACATTTCATAAACAGATGCGCTAAACATGGTGCAGACACACATTCATCCAGATTACATTTCATAAACAGATGCGCTAAACATGGTGCAGACACATTCATTCAGATTACATTTCATAAACAGATGCGCTAAACATGGTGCAGACACATTCATCCAGATTACATTTCATAAACAGATGCGCTAAACATGGTGCAGACACATTCATCCAGATTACATTTCATAAACAGATGCGCTAAACATGGTGCAGGCACATTCATCCAGATTACATTTCATAAACAGATGCGCTAAACATGGTGCAGACACATTCATTCAGATTACATTTCATAAACAGATGCTCTAAACATGGTGCAGACACATTCATCCAGATTACATTTCATAAACAGATGCGCTAAACATGGTGCAGACACATGCATCCAGATTACATTTCATAAACAGATGCGCTAAACATGGTGCAGACACATTCATCCAGATTACATTTCATAAACAGATGCGCTAAACATGGTGCAGACACATTCATTCAGATTACATTTCATAAACAGATGCTCTAAACATGGTGCAGACACATTCATCCAGATTACATTTCATAAACAGATGCGCTAAACATGGTGCAGACACATGCATCCAGATTACATTTCATAAACAGATGCGCTAAACATGGTGCAGACACATTCATCCAGATTACATTTCATAAACAGATGCGCTAAACATGGTGCAGACACATTCATTCAGATTACATTTCATAAACAGATGCTCTAAACATGGTGCAGACACATTCATCCAGATTACATTTCATAAACAGATGCGCTAAACATGGTGCAGACACATTCATCCAGATTACATTTCATAAACAGATGCGCTAAACATGGTGCAGACACATTCATCCAGATTACATTTCATAAACAGATGCGCTAAACATGGTGCAGACACATTCATCCAGATTACATTTCATAAACAGATGCGCTAAACATGGTGCAGACACATTCATCCAGATTACATTTCATAAACAGATGCGCTAAACATGGTGCAGACACATTCATCCAGATTACATTTCATAAACAGATGCGCTAAACATGGTGCAGACACATTCATCCAGATTACATTTCATAAATAGATGTGCTAAACATGGTGCAGACACATTCATTCAGATTACATTTCATAAACAGATGTGCTAAACATGGTGCAGACACATTCATTCAGATTACATTTCATAAACAGATGTGCTAAACATGGTGCAGACACATTCATCCAGATTACATTTCATAAACAGATGCTCTAAACATGGTGCAGACACACATTCATCCAGATTACATTTCATAAACAGATGCGCTAAACATGGTGCAGACACATTCATCCAGATTACATTTCATAAACAGATGCGCTAAACATGGTGCAGACACATTCATCCAGATTACATTTCATAAACAGATGCGCTAAACATGGTGCAGACACATTCATCCAGATTACATTTCATAAACAGATGCGCTAAACATGGTGCAGACACATTCATCCAGATTACATTTCATAAACAGATGCTCTAAACATGGTGCAGACACATTCATCCAGATTACATTTCATAAACAGATGCTCTAAACATGGTGCAGACACATTCATCCAGATTACATTTCATAAACAGATGCTCTAAACATGGTGCAGACACATTCATTCAGATTACATTTCATAAACAGATGCGCTAAACATGGTGCAGACACATTCATCCAGATTACATTTCATAAACAGATGCGCTAAACATGCTGCAGACACACATTCATCCAGATTACATTTCATAAACAGATGCGCTAAACATGCTGCAGACACACATTCATCCAGATTACATTTCATAAACAGATGCTCTAAACATGCTGCAGACACACATTCATTCAGATTATATTTAATAAACAGATGCTCTAAACATGGTGCAGACACATTCATTCAGATTACATTTCATAAACAGATGCGCTAAACATGGTGCAGACACATTCATTCAGATTACATTTCATAAACAGATGCGCTAAACATGGTGCAGACACATTCATCCAGATTACATTTCATAAACAGATGCTCTAAACATGCTGCAGACACACATTCATCCAGATTACATTTTATAAACAGATGCGCTAAACATGCTGCAGACACACATTCATCCAGATTACATTTCATAAACAGATGCTCTAAACATGCTGCAGACACACATTCATTCAGATTATATTTAATAAACAGATGCTCTAAACATGGTGCAGACACATTCATTCAGATTACATTTCATAAACAGATGCGCTAAACATGGTGCAGACACATGCATCCAGATTACATTTCATAAACAGATGCGCTAAACATGGTGCAGACACATGCATCCAGATTACATTTCATAAACAGATGCTCTAAACATGGTGCAGACACATTCATCCAGATTACATTTCATAAACAGATGCTCTAAACATGCTGCAGACACACATTCATCCAGATTACATTTCATAAACAGATGCGCTAAACATGCTGCAGACACACATTCATCCAGATTACATTTCATAAACAGATGCTCTAAACATGCTGCAGACACACATTCATTCAGATTATATTTAATAAACAGATGCTCTAAACATGCTGCAGACACACATTCATTCAGATTACATTTCATAAACAGATGTGCTAAACATGGTGCAGACACATGCATCCAGATTACATTTCATAAACAGATGCGCTAAACATGGTGCAGACACATTCATCCAGATTACATTTCATAAACAGATGCGCTAAACATGGTGCAGACACATTCATTCAGATTACATTTCATAAACAGATGCGCTAAACATGGTGCAGACACACATTCATTCAGATTACATTTCATAAACAGATGCTCTAAACATGGTGCAGACACACATTCATTCAGATTACATTTCATAAACAGATGCGCTAAACATGGTGCAGACACACATTCATCCAGATTACATTTCATAAACAGATGCGCTAAACATGGTGCAGACACATTCATTCAGATTACATTTCATAAACAGATGTGCTAAACATGGTGCAGACACACATGCATCCAGATTACATTTCATAAACAGATGCGCTAAACATGGTGCAGACACATTCATCCAGATTACATTTCATAAACAGATGCGCTAAACATGGTGCAGAACACATTCATTCAGATTACATTTCATAAACAGATGCGCTAAACATGGTGCAGACACATTCATTCAGATTACATTTCATAAACAGATGCTCTAAACATGGTGCAGACACATTCATCCAGATTACATTTCATAAACAGATGCGCTAAACATGGTGCAGACACACATTCATTCAGATTACATTTCATAAACAGATGCGCTAAACATGCTGCAGACACATTCATCCAGATTACATTTCATAAACAGATGCGCTAAACATGGTGCAGACACATTCATCCAGATTACATTTCATAAACAGATGCGCTAAACATGGTGCAGACACATTCATTCAGATTACATTTCATAAACAGATGCGCTAAACATGGTGCAGACACACATTCATTCAGATTACATTTCATAAACAGATGCGCTAAACATGGTGCAGACACATTCACCCAGATTACATTTCATAAACAGATGTGCTAAACATGGTGCAGACACACATGCATCCAGATTACATTTCATAAACAGATGCGCTAAACATGGTGCAGACACATTCATCCAGATTACATTTCATAAACAGATGCGCTAAACATGGTGCAGACACATTCATTCAGATTACATTTCATAAACAGATGCGCTAAACATGGTGCAGACACATTCATTCAGATTACATTTCATAAACAGATGTGCTAAACATGGTGCAGACACATTCACCCAGATTACATTTCATAAACAGATGTGCTAAACATGGTGCAGACACACATGCATCCAGATTACATTTCATAAACAGATGCGCTAAACATGGTGCAGACACATTCATTCAGATTACATTTCATAAACAGATGCGCTAAACATGGTGCAGACACATTCATTCAGATTACATTTCATAAACAGATGCGCTAAACATGGTGCAGACACATTCATTCAGATTACATTTCATAAACAGATGTGCTAAACATGGTGCAGACACACATGCATCCAGATTACATTTCATAAACAGATGCGCTAAACATGGTGCAGACACATTCATCCAGATTACATTTCATAAACAGATGCGCTAAACATGGTGCAGACACATTCATTCAGATTACATTTCATAAACAGATGCGCTAAACATGGTGCAGACACATTCATTCAGATTACATTTCATAAACAGATGCTCTAAACATGGTGCAGACACATTCATCCAGATTACATTTCATAAACAGATGCGCTAAACATGGTGCAGACACACATTCATTCAGATTACATTTCATAAACAGATGCGCTAAACATGCTGCAGACACATTCATCCAGATTACATTTCATAAACAGATGCGCTAAACATGGTGCAGACACATTCATTCAGATTACATTTCATAAACAGATGCGCTAAACATGGTGCAGACACACATTCATTCAGATTACATTTCATAAACAGATGCGCTAAACATGGTGCAGACACATTCACCCAGATTACATTTCATAAACACACAGTATGTCGTCGTTTTTGGCAGCAATAAAATCCAAGGAATTGGCTAAAGTTTTCTCAGAATTCTATTACTTTACACCCCGGTGGATCCTCTCACATTATAAAGGAATTACAGTCCCTTCAGGACGTGGCAACAGAAATAGAGAACTTATATCACACCCTTAAATGAAAGAAGGTGCCACAGATGGGCCGTGCACAAGAACATTTCACAGCTGCTGCCTAGATGAAATTGCTCATCTATTCGCCACACCCCACACATGCTGTATATCTAGATCCGGAAAAGACCAGATAATTAGACTGAAAATTCAACTAGAGTTATAGTAAAATATTGAATTTCTGGCATACTTTAGCACCGATTTCCAATTAGCTCTATTTTCTAGATGTACATAAGTATGTGTTTTAAATTCCATTTTGTTTTTATTCTGTAATATATAAGAAATGTTGAAATGTGAGGACAAAAATGTATGAACAGTTTAGCAGCTCCACAGTTTGTAACTGGCGCCTGTTAGAAGAAACTGAGACTTAGTTATTGCAAAGTAACACATTGGTTGTCGGTACAATACAGCATGAAACGTCACACCCATGTGGAGGTGGCCATGGTCCCTTCTGAGTTAGCCTGACCCTCTGGGAGGTATGACACACCTCCTAACCCTGTCCTTGAACTCAACATTGGCCCCTGCCCTAAGCCCCTAAACCCCACTTCCAGCACACCTCCTTAACCTAAGGCCCCCCCCAAACCAGAGCTCTCTTAATTCGACCATGAGCTGGCAACACTGCCTTTGGGAAGTGAAAGCACAGGCTGTGTTGCTTCCAGAACCGAGAGTTGAAAGTGGAGCCTTTTTATCTGTCTTCCTTCATATGTAGAACAGGACAATACGTTGCTTCTCGAAATCTTCCCTTGTCTGACTGCACTAGTGAATGAATGAATAATCTTTATTGATAGTTGCACTAATGAATGAATGATCATTTGTTTTAGTTTATTAAAACAAATCAACAAAAAAAGCGCTTAATACGCTTACAACCAGGTAAAATGTAGTGCAAGTCAAGAGAGAGTTGTTTGTATGTTAAACACTTGCCATTAATTCGATAATCACTGGTGCTTTCACTCCAGTTGTGAAAGTGGTCCATGCTCATTACAGCATTCATTAGCATCACAAAACTACTCAGTAGAGGGCAGTTGAAACCTGGATGGACGGTGTTGTTACATATAAGGAGACCTGGACGACCAAAGGATCGGACCTGAAGCGTCTTAAGCTCACTGACACCAGCAGTTCAGCTGAGCCAAGTTTTTGAGTCTATAACTACAGAAGCAACAGCCAGAATTTTGTCTCTCATATTTCCATAATTGCAATACTTCTTCTAGCTCAAACAGGCCAAAATGAAGGCCGCAATATCATAGTATTAGGTCCCATCATAGCACCAGGTGCTGATAGGCCCGGAATGGGGTGGTACTGTAGTGAAACCTGCTGTTTGTGTGCACCCCGACTCTCTTATGGCAATCTTTGAATGAACACGTAGGCGGTCTCCTTTAAAACCATCTTACATGATGGAAGTGCTTCATTGGAGCCAGTAGTTGAAGGTGGGACCCACTGGCACTCATTTGTGGGTACTGGCTTCATCAGTTTTTTTCCCAGAGCAAGAGAATAAACAAGCATTTGCAATGCAATAAGTCTCACATTTGCGAAAGTTTGAGCTATTGGCTTTGTAAATGATAATGCCTTTTATTTATGTGTTTTGAAAACCTGCAAGCGGTGCGTAAACATGGACTTTGTACTTGTAGTCCTTGCTTAGGAGAAGCAAGACTGGCTGTAAAAGAGGTGCAGTTACTGCCAGACTTTCTTCTCATAAGCAAGGACTATAAGATGCAAAGTGTGTATTTACGCACCGCTTGCAGGTTTTCAAAACACATAAATAAAAGGCATTGTCATTTACAATGCCAGTAGCACAAACTCTCGCAAATGCGAGACCTATTGCATTGCAAATGCTTGTTTTATTTTTTCATTCTATTCCTGAATGGTTAGTATTTGTTGACCCTTCCATGCACTTTTATAAAGAAGCCCAATATGTGTGGGTGTTTTGCACATTTCTGATATTCGGCTACATTTGGATGATATTTGGGCTACATTTGGGCTCTTTTCTCTCTGGTGGCTATCTTGGGAGACTTATTTGTTATGAAGCTCAAGTTTTCAAGTTTATTTTTATTTATGTTATGAAACTCCGAGGAGGTCCAACTAAAATCTCAAAATACATACACCCAAATAAAATAAGATTCCAAATTACTATTTTGTGCATAGAGTACAGTGGAACTGTCCTGGCAATAGATCCCACAATCATAAGAAATATCCAAAATTCTAAAAAGTTTCATATTAGACAGTTTCCCAAAAAGCAGCAAGATATTGTACCAAAAAGTACATAAAGTGACTTTCGTGCCGTTAATGCAAGATGTGCAAAAAATATATAAAAATTACTTTGTATGCAACACATATGCAACAAAAAGAACCAGATATATAATACATAAATAGGCAAGATTTCCTCTTAAGAGTCAATAACAGCCTCAATAACATACAGACTAGCACATCATTAATACAGCTTTAAAAAACACTTTAAAAAGTAAAAAATGTTGTTACAATACATTTCATTCGGGGGTACATAAAGCGACTGCAATACTGCTGGGGCTGAGAGGATAGACAACTGCAAACATATAGGCCTCAGCCAATTCTGCCGACATAATAAAAGAGTGGTCAAACAAATAAGATATGGTTAAGATCTTGAAGACCGTTTTGGCACAAATTACTAACCGCTTAAGAGCCATACCATTTTGCCAACAGGGGTTTCAGTGAGAGCATAACCTGCCTCTAAAGTATCCAAAAGCTTCTCATTCCATGTGGCAGGTCCCAAAAAATATAGGCCTGTGCTTTATTTATTAAACAAAAATCAATAGCCGGATGGTAGCCCCTTTTTTAGGTCTCGCCTAGGCAGCGCTTGCGCTGTCTCTTCAAGACATGCTGTATGGCAGGCCATATAAAGCAGAATCTTCCTTTACTGTAATCTTATTTACCACTCCTTATTTTTCCGCATAAAGACCCTGAATAAAATTATCCCATCTCACTTCTTCAATAGCTGCAGTGTAGGAACAAGCTCTTGCTCCACAGCCCTCCACGACTAATGCCCAAAAGGTCCTCATCTGACCTTTAACTACTGCTTCCCTTAATTTTATCAATAACTTGCCCCCTCCTGCTTTTTTTTAGACGAGCCTTCAATTCATTCCTCCTCCTTTTCAATAACAATACCTTAGTATATCTTTCAGGGACATAATCCAGATAGTGTTCCCTAGCTTAGGGCATTTATTTCTCGATTTAACAAAAGGAGAGGGCAGGGAATCCCCTTTAACGTCCCACCTAGATTCACTTGTTCAACAGCTTTAACTAACTGCTGCATAAAGGTATTAAAACTTTCTATTTCATTTCCTGACCAGTCAACCAATTTATCGAGGGTAGCCTCTAGAAAACCTTTGAGGCCTGGAATTGCCCTACGATCCCTGAGTGTTCTCCCTGTTTGCAAATTAAACCAGGCAGATTGTCCATCCAACTACTAAGAATAGAAAGGGGATGTATTAAAATTTATCAAAATAATTAGAAGATTATGGTTACTAAGAGGGGAATCAGTAACCTTTAAGTCACCCAACAGAAAGAAGGAACTGTATCCTACCACCAGATAATCCAATACTGACACTCCCCCTGAAGCTTTATGTGTATATACTGCAGGGGAATCAGAAGGTAAACTCCCATTCACTATAACACCATCAACGTTTTTTAGTTGAGCGGCTACCATTTTTCCTCTCTTATTAGTTTTTATTTTTGGAGGAAATGGAGCTGGTGGAATCTGCAAATCTTCCTCTTTTTCTATCTCCCTCAATTGTTCGAAGGCGGGATTAGATATTTTGCTATTTGGAACCCCAATCAACATTATATGTGGGGTAAATTCCTTATCAGAGGCTTTTTTAATATAAGAAAAAGCCTCACAGTGAGCACATCATAAGAGGCCTCTGGGGGAATATTGGCATTTATCAACAATGGAGGGGAGTCATCTGATTTCTTCTAAATTAAACAGGGTTACTTCCAAAAATAAAGTGCTTGGATATTTATGACATTCATATCTCAATGAATTCTGTTTGATAACATGCACGGCCCCCCCTCCCTTCGCATGTCCCCCCTTAAAGGTATTGCTTTACAGCCTAAAATAATATATTAATAGCAAACCAATTCTCCCACACACCATGTCTCCGGGAGACAAACCATATCTGCCTCTAACGTACTCAAATAATACACCTTCCCCCTACTGCTCTTAATGCCTGCCGAATTCCAGGAAATTATTTTTAGCTCATTGCTAAATAGAAGGACGCTGCAAATAGCTACTCTGGGAACCACTGGCTAAGGCACCAGGTAGCCATTTCCATCTGAAGGGCTCATCTTCATGTAGTACTTGAGCGGGTGGGCAGAAGATTCCCAAGTGGACACTTGTCTACCATGTTTATCTAAATGGATTTTTATCCTCCTTAAATCAGTCGCAGACCCCCCACCAGAAGAAGATGGTGGGGGAGGCAAAAGCCCTTTACCTTTACACATAACCTAGCCTCTCCTAAAATTGTAATGACATCTTAATATCAAATTTGCGGTAGGTTTAGAATAAGAGGTTAACCTTGATTTAAAACCAGCCGCAAAGGGCAAAAGGGAAACCAAATTGATGTCACTACCTTGAATATGCTTCAAATTCTCAATCTCCGAGAAACATTTAAGCAAAGAGGACCTATTCAAAATTAAATCTGCATCAAAAAGGGGAACAAAATCCAACGTACAAGTATCCACATTACACCATATTTTTACTGACCCTGCTGGCATCAAAGGGCCCCGCTTTGTGCCAGAATCTAAAAAGGGAGCAGCCAATGGATACAACGAAGTTGGTATACAAGGAGGATGAGGCTCATGCTCTGCCACTAGCACAGCTACAGACCCCTTGGCTAGTGCTTTAACTGGACCATGATCCTGGTCCATAATTTGACGAATTGCTTGCGGCGTTCGTATTATACCATCTGCACTATGCATAGTATCCATACTTCCTCTAAAACTTAATCTCTTTTGGCCCTTTTTAACAAATCTATGAAGAGGTTTTTCTTCTCCTTTTGCTTTTTATTTCTTTCCACTACCTTTACCAGTGGTGTACTTAATTTCCCATCATGTAACTCCTGTCTGGACCGAAGTTTAAAAGTTGGGAATCCATCCTGTTCAACACCCTGAGAGTTTTAGTTCAAATTCTTCGTATTAGGCATAGTATCAAAAATAAACTTTATAGAGTCAACTGGACTTTAAGTGTGTGAAACGCTTTGGCTTCTTGCAGTGTGGTTTACCTGCCTGTGAACCACAATCTATTTGACAACAACCATCTTTCTGATCATTCTTTTTACCAGGCATCAAGGCCCCTTCTATTTCTACTGATTCTCTGGGGCCTAGATCCTCTTCCCTTTATTACTTACCAATTCCCTTAATATTGCAGTCACTGTGTCAAAAACACAGTCCAAACCGCCAACAAAATTCGCGAACAGCTTTAAGATTGAAGATAAAAGCCTTCCTAAACACAATAGAGAGGCTGATACCTTCACCTCTTGGTTAGAAGGGTGACAATGTTGTATACCACTTATATCAAGATCAGGAGTTACAGAGAGATGAGATATCAAGGAAGAATTATTCTGCTAAAAAGTTGCAGTCCCGTGGGAACAATCGCAGTGGTGTACCCTCAGTCTCCGACATCTTACTTTTATCTTTTAAACCATATCTCCTACATAGGTCTAAATCCAAATATGGGAAGGGGAAATCCTCATCCCGGGCATTTCCTACTGTTTGGTGACAAGAAACTTCTTGAGGAATAATGTGGGGGTTATCGATTACCATCTCTGAATCTGAAGAGGGAGGTCCTAAGGAAGTCTGGGTTAAGGAGATGGACCTATGGAGGGTAAACTAGAAATGCCCCCAGAATGTTGTGTGTATCCTTCTGCAATAAGGGCAACTTATCGCCCCTAAAACCAGACTCCATAGAGCCATTAAGACGTACACTAACATAAGACTCCCCATTCAACTCTACAGTCAGGTTCGACTTCTCTTGCAATGGTTTTTTCTTTTCCCGCAAACTGAATATCTGTTTTTCCCTTTCAGCGTCTTAGCAGAGGCATCTTTGTTCTCGAGAGGATTCACTGGCCCTACCCTGGAGCAGACGGCCCAATTAGAGCTTTCTTGCGGCCATTATAATCTTTGGTATCGTTAAAGACTTCAGGCCCCAAGGACTCCGCCTTTTTTTTCTCAACGTCTCCTAATGCTTTAAGAAATGGAAATCGCCGGGACAACTCAGGACAGCTAACTGATCAAAGCAATGGGCGGCTGGAGCGCAACAACAGGTGGCAACTTTCAGGCCTCCTTTTAAATTCCAGCCGCAAACTTCATCAGCATCCACTCTGGGAGCCACTTCAGACACTCCACAGTGTTAGCCCCTCTCTGAAGGCTCTCATCTCTTGCTTCAAGTTTCAAGGGGCTATACTGGGCTCAGGCAACAACGAGCAGGACATGCACACACCCCACAAGCCGCACCTGGTCCTAGTCAGGCCGCCTCCACAGGGACAGGCCTCTCCTTCTTTGCCGCAACGCCAAAGCCCTGCTCTCACGTAACCCTTTCACTAGCCCTAATTCCCAGTTACGTCGCCAACTGTTCCAGGCATTTTTTGCCTAACCCCCACAGCCCGCGCCACTTGCCTCTTAAGGGGGCTCTTTCTGCCCCTCCCACTGCAAATAGAAGCTACCGTACACTAGTCCACAGTGGGGTCTCGTCAGCGGGTGCCTGGGGCATCTGGGGGTGTCCTGTAGGGTCTGTTGTGTCTCTAATGCTGGCTAATCCGGTGTCAAGTACCTTGATCTCCGCGGAAGCAGAACGGAGGATAGTTTCCCAATGCCCACCCGCCGGTACCTTCGTCTGAGATTTCACAACGATTGCACCGACAAAGGGGAATGGGACAAGAAGAGACAACTCCGACCTCAGCTGACCCTCTCTGGCTCCAATGGAGTCCTGGTAACCTTCTTCTGGTGTAGAGATTATGTGGATTCCAGGATGGAGAAGATCTAATGCACAGAGGAAAAGAAAGAGAGAGACAGACTAAATCAACCCTTCTACTACTCTAACATTTAGCACATTACTTAGTTCTACTCTAACCCCTCTTCTTACCAGTGTCAGGAGGAGTTATTGTATCTCTTCTATAGAGTAAGTACAGAATAGTAGTAAACTGAATCCTAGCAGGAATTGGGAAACAAAACACACAACCCAATAGAGGGTGCTATTCAAATGTTTTTCTGTCGCTGTCCTTTCTTGACAATAATGAAGACTCGTTCAAATAAATAGCTGCTGGGAATTCCTGTATGCTCCCGTTAGTACAGACAATTAGAGGGCGCAAAAAGGAACAGGGGAAGGAACAAAAGGAAGGAAAGGAAAGGAAAAGCGTTTCAGGGAGGCAGAGAGTATGCTTTCAGACTGCTAGTGAAGACGCGCTCTTACAGTAGTCTTGATAGAGTCTTGAGAGAGATTCCTTTGACGAGGCAGCTCAGAATTAAGCATTAAATAGCTTACTTGGAAATATGAGTCTAAGGCGAGGAAACTGGAAGCTGAGTCCAAACACTTGAACCTGGAAGTCAACGAAGGTAAGCGGCTCCTACCACAACTCTGAAATAGCCTTGAAGAATTTCACTGGGGCTCTGCTCTCACGGACAAGGCGGGAGCAGCAATTCGAGATGGAGATAAACTCCCAAAGACTGTTTGGCTGATGAAGCAACCGCAACCTCCAACTGAGAGTCTGTGAGGAGGAGCGGTACAAAAACGTGTCCTCTCTTCAAGTATACTAATTGAAGTGTGCAGAGAACAGCGCGAGCGCGTCCCAAGAGGAATCACCGCGGTAAACTATGTTGAAGTATTGTAAAATGCAGCAGCCATCTTGGAACGTGTACTCGTTCCTGGTTCAGAGATCTTTCCAAACATTTACCAAAGAGGGTTTCACTACCACCTTGTGTCGTCTCTTCGGGCGGATACTCTTATTGTTCTGGCCAAGAGAAATGACACTGATATGATTCCTGACAGTACCCCCTCTTAAAGACCGATTTATCAGTCCAGGTTTGAGAGGATATTGTAAGTGAAACCGTCTCCTTAGTTGAGGGGCATGGACATTTTCTATAGGCTCCCATGATCTTTCTTCTGGACCATAACCCTTCCAGTCTATCAGATAATGGAGCTTTCCTCGGATTCTTTTGGAATCTAAAATTCCTTTCATTTCATATTCTGAGTGACCATCAATCAAGAGGGGAGCAGGTGGTTTAGATAATCTGATGTTAGGTGCTATCTTTTTTAAAAGGGATACATGGAAAATGGGATGAACACCTGAATTAGGAGGTAATTTCAGTTTGACAGTAACTGGCCCCAACACTCTCTCAATGGAATAAGGTCCTACAAAACGGGGTTGAAACTTCCAATTGCCCTTTAAATGGAGATGACGGGAAGATAACCAAACCTTGTCTCCCACTTGGTACTCTGGTGCTAACTTTCTGTGTTTATCTGCCTGTTTCTTGTAATTCTCTTTTGCTTTCTTAGCAAACATTCTTAGCATTGTTAAATGCGAATTCTGCCATCCATAATATCTGACCATTCACCCTCCTGATCTAGAAGGAACAATCTGAGATTTTGCTCTAACTCCTGATTCACCCTCTCCGTCTGGCCTTCAGTTTCAGGGTGGTAACTGGTGGAATGCCTGGCTTCTACTCCCAACCCGTGCATGAAGGCCTTCCAAAAATGAGACACAAATTGGTGACCCCTATCAGAAATCACTACTTTAGGAACCCCATGAGCTTTTACAATGTGTTCACTAAAGTGTCTTGCTAACTCTTGAGCTGAGGAGACCCCGGTTAAAGGGACAAAATGCCTCATCTTGGTAAATGTGTCCACAAAAACCAAAATGGTATTAATTCCACGACTTAAAGGGAGTTCAACTAACAGATCCATAGTGACTGTATGCCAGGGATGAGAAGGGGTGGGCAGAGGCTGTAATAACCCTTGGGGGGTCTGTCGAGAGGACTTTCCCCGGGCACAGAGTTCACAAGTCGCTACATATTGTTTGACCTGAGAATTAATTTCCGGCCACCAAAAATATCGCTGAACTAGGTCTAAGGTCTTAAGCAGTCCTTTATGCCCCGCTAGAGGTTGGTCATGACACTCATGTAACGCCATTTCCTGAATGTCTTTAGTAGGTAAGTATAGAGCCCCATTACAATAAGGCAACTGGTTGCGAACTTCTCTACCCTCTCCTTGCAAAGTCCAAACCAACATTTCCTCGGGGGATGTACTCTTACGAACTTCCTCTTCAAGATTCGCCAAGGAAACAGTACAGACAATCTTGGACTCAGGGATAATAGATTGTGGAACTACTGAATGCTCTTGATTTTATGGCATGACACGGAGGCCAACATTATGCAAATCTCCTTTATTGCCACAGCTCAGCAGTAACAATGAAGAGAATATAGAACTTCAAACAACATTCCATTATAGTATATAGTCCATGAGCGCGCAGCCATCTTCCTTCTTTGTTGCTGCTGCTCACAAGATAAGTACCCTCATTTTATTCGTGCTTATTGTACTTGTATGATCTCTTGGGAATGTTTACTTATATATGTGTATCGCATGACTGGGTCCTATTGACCCAACCATGCGATTATTTCCAATATTTCATTGCTTGAGAGTATCTTTCTCTATTCTTATCTCTATTATTCATTAACCCTGATTCACGTCTCTGCCGAAGCTTTCTCTCGGCCCTTAATAGTGCCGTTGCCCCCGCTACGGTTTCCGTCACCCACACGATGTAATTTGCTCATTTTACGATGTCGCCTACCTTGCGTAATTTAAATAGGGACGCGCCTTTGGCCGCCAGTGCCCGAAGCGCGAGACAGGCACACGTGCCAAGGTGACAGGAGCTGCGGCGCCTCGCGTTGAACTCCGCCTTTTGCACGGGAGCTCCCATGCCATAACACCAACTCCGGCCTCACTAGGCGGGCTCCCCCTTTCAAATACTCGGGGAAGCCCGCAACAAAGCCAAACACGACTGCCCCCACCGCGGTACGGACATTTGTAGCGTACCGCGGAGGGGAGGAAAGGCAGCATTAGAGGAAAGATCATTAGGAACAACCACGCACGCGAAGACGTGCCTGGTTGCCAGAGTAACAGCAGACAGCATTTTGACAGTTGCTGCTGTTCACACCGTTTCTTCACTTCGTCGAAGGAAATTGACTACGGACCACACCCTCGCCTGTATCCAAAGACATTTTTGGCTAATGCTCAAGCCCTCCCCTGCCCCACATTAACCCTATGAGGCTTTTAAACCTCATTAACCAATATACCTGTTTTTAATAGATAAGAGACCCAAAAAAAAGGGGGAGCAGAAACTGCTACCGACCTCATTCAAGCTAATTAAGGTGCACAAAAAAAAAGATTCGCCAAGGAAACAGTACAGACAATCTTGGACTCAGGGATAATAGATTGTGGAACTACTGAATGCTCTTGATTTTCCGTTTGAATTCTGGACATGGCATCCGCTTTGCCATTCTTATTCCCAGGACGATAAGTAATGACAAAGTCGAAGTCAGCGAAATAGAGAGACCAACGAAGTTGTCTAGGAGTCAAGGTCTTTGCAGTTTTCAGAAATTGAAGATTCTTGTGGTCAGAGTATACAGTCACCGTATGCCTGGCTCCTAATAGATAATGTCTCCATTCATCAAAAGCATCCTTAACCGCCTGCAGTTCCTTTTCAGCAATGGTGTAGTTAATTTCAGCTGGGTTCAATTTCCTAGATCAATAGGCTACTGGATGCAACTGGTCTGTGTTCTTATGGCTCTGCGAAAGCACTCCTCCAATCGCTTGATCTGATGCATCCGCTTCTAAGAAGAAGGGCTCAGCAGGGTCTGCATGCAGCAAGATGGGAGCAGAAGTAAAACTCTTTTTTAAATACATAAAGGCTTGTTCTGCCTCCTCAGACCATTGAAATTTTACTCCTTTTTTGAGGAGTCGTCTAATTGGAACAATCTTTTGTGAAAATCCTTGAATGAATCGGCGGTAAAAGTTGGCAAACCCAAGAAACCTTTGAACTTCTTTGACATCTTTTGGAGATGGCCAATCGACTACTGACTGCACCATTTTACAACCATAGTGATTCCTTCAGGGGACAAAACAAATCCCAAAAGTTCAACTGTATGGACATTGAAGGCACACTTTTCCAATTTGACGTGGAGTTTATGGAGGCGTACTCGGTCAAGTATCATTCGGACATGTGCTGGGTGTTCCTAAGGATCTTTAGAAAATATCAGAATGTCATCCAGATAGACTACTGCAATTTTATCAATTAAATCTCCCATTATGTCATTGATAAAATGTTGAAAAGCAGCTGGCGCATTACAAAGGCCAAATGGCATGACCTGATATTCGAAAAGACCATCTTTGTCCGAAATGCGGTTTTCCATTCATGGCCTTCTTTCATTCGAATGAGATGATAGGCCCCACGAAGATCCAATTTGGTGAAAATCTGGGCCTCCTTGATCTGGGCTAATAGCACTGAAATCAAGGGCAGGGGATATCGGTTTTTAATGGTGATTCGGTTCAAGGCTCTATAGTCTATACACGTTCTCAAGGAGCCTTCCTTCTTAGGTATGAAGAATAATGGAGAAGAAACTGGGGATTGTGATGGTCTAATGAATCCGTTTGCAAGATAGCGATCAAGATATTCCTTGAGATAACTATTTTCAGCTTCGGTCAACGCATAAATTCTGCTACAGGGAAGAACTGCTCCTGCTTCCAAATCAATGGTACAATCATATGGACGATGAGGAGGCAATTTCTCAGCTTCTTGTTCACAAAAAACCTCTTGAAAATCTTGGTATTCAGTAGGAATTTCGATGGAATTGATGACACCAATGGATTCTCCTCCGAACGACAACAAGGATGCTTGAGAGGGTCCGGAACATTCATTTTCATTTGGGTCCTGATAACAATGTGCAGAACAATATGTAGATTTCTTCTCGACGGTTCTATTCTCCCAATCGATAGTAGGATTGTGTACAGACAACCAGGGAAGACCCAAAATTATTTGAAATTGTGGGGCATCGATAAGGTTGAATTGAATGCATTCATGATGACCATCCGGCTGGATTAATTCCATAGGTTCAGTGTGACGAGTAATGGGCCCTGAGGAAAGGTTCGTCCCGTATACTGCTCGAACAGGTTTGCTTTTTTCTTTTAGAATGGCCTTCACTCCAATACTTTAGGCATATTTGATGTCACAAAAATTGCCCGTGGCCCCGTAGTCAATCATGATGGCTACCCCCGTAATTTCTTGATCACGGAACCTTACAGTCATATGCAAGATTAAATGAGGAGCCAAAGTCTGTAGAGTGTTGATTATTTGATGAGAGTCTGGAGTCGCTTTATCTTCTTTCGCCATCAGAACGACTCCGTCTACTGATGGTTTAGTGCGTTTCCCTTCACCGAAAACTTGGGTCTCTTAGGGCATTCTTTTACAAAGTGCCCAGAATTTCCACAATACAAGCACAATTTTCTGATGCGACGTTGTTCTTTCTCTTCTTTACTCAACTGTCCCCGCACAGTACCAATCTGCATTGGCTCCACCGCCGAGGGAGTTCCAGTAGTTTTCCCACTTTCGGTTCTAACTGGGTCAAATCGAGGGATGTTCATTCTGAAATCTTTTCTCTTCTCCCCTTTCTGTTCCGACCAGCGAAAATCAATCTCTAATACTAAATCCACCAAAGCAGATAACTCAGTAGGACAATTGGGAATCTGGGCTAAAGTATCCTTGATTTCGTCACGTAATCCTCTATAGAAAAGGGCTGCCCTTCTTTCTTCTGGCCAGTTTGTTTCAACAATTAGTTTATTAAATTGGGTCAAGTAAGTAATTAAGTCTCTAGAACCCTGGCGTAATTCTAACAATTCGTTATCAGTGGCCTGGGAAATCTTCCTTCTGTCGAATATTTTTAAGAACTCAGTCTTGAAACGTTCAAAGTCATAAAGGATCGGGTCATCCCTAGATACCAAGGGCATTGCCCAGTTGGCAGCATCCCCGCTCAAATAAGACAAAATAAAGGCCACTCGGGACTGAGCGTCCGGGAATAAGGTGGGGCGGCACATAAAGTGTAAAGAGCATTGTGTCAGAAAAAGTTGGGCCTTTTGTGGATCCCCACTAAACCTTTCAGGAGGAGCTAAGGGAATAAGTGGAGAAACAGAATGAACTACCTGAGTTACAGAGCGTGGGTTTGGTTCAAGTGTAGAACTAACTGAAGGAGATGGGGAAACAGGAGAAGTTCCCGAGCCCAACCCATTTACTTTTTGTGATAACAACATGGTTTCCTGACGGGAAGCTATGATATCTTGTTTCAAATTTTGGTTTTCCTCTCTTAACTGCCCCTAACTCCCGCTGAATGACCTCTAATATTTCTCCCAAGGATTTTAAACTAAACCCCTCTGCCATTCTGCTCGTTCAGATGAAAATCGTGGGCACTTCAATCTGTCAAGTACCTTGATCTCCGCGGAAGCAGAACGGAGGATAGTTTCCCAATGCCCACCCGCCGGTACATTCGTCTGAGATTTCACAACGATTGCACCGACAAGGGGGAAAGGGGAATGGGACAAGAAGAGACAACTCCGACCTCAGCTGACCCTCTCTGGCTCCAATGGAGTCCTGGTAACCTTCTTCTGGTGTACAGATTATGTGGATTCCAGGATGGAGACGATCTAATGCACAGAGGAAAAGAAAGAGAGAGATAGACTAAATCAACCCTTCTACTACTCTAACATTTAGCACATTACTTAGTTCTACTCTAACCCCTCTTCTTACCAGTGTCAGGAGGAGTTATTGCATCTCTTCTATAAAGTACAGAATAGTAGTAAACTGAATCCTAGCAGGAATTGGGAAACAAAACACACAACCCAATAGAGGGTGATATTCAAATGTTTTTCTGTTGCTGTCCTTTCTTGACAATAATAAAGACTCCTTCAAATAAATAGCTGCTGGGAATTCCTGTATGCTCCCTTTAGTACTGACAATTGGAGCACGAAAAAAGGAACAGGGGAAGGAACAAAAGGAAGGAAAGGAAAGGAAAAGCGCTTCAGGGAGACAGAGAGTATGCTTTCAGGCTGCTAGTGAAGACGCGCTCTTACTGTAGTCTTGATAGAGTCTTGCGAGAGATTCCTTTGAGGAGGCAGCTCAGAATTAAGCATTAAATAGCTTACTTGGATGATGAGTCTAAGGCGAGGAAACTGGAAGCTGAGTCCAAACACTTGAACCTGGAAGTCAACGAAGGTAAGCGGCTCCTACCACAACTCTGAAATAGCCTTGAAGAATTTCACTGCGGCTCTGCTCTCACGGACAAGGCGGGAGCAGCAATTCGAGATGGAGATAAACTCCCAAAGACTGTTTGGCTGACGAAGCAACCGCAACCTCCAACTGAGAGTCTGAGGAGGAGCGGTACAAAAACGTGTCCTCTCTTCAACTATACTAATTGAAGTGCGCAGAGAACAGCGCGAGCGTGTCCCAAGAGGAATCAACGCTCGCAAGAGTTCACCGCGGTAAACTATGGTGAAGTATTGTAAAATGCAGCGCCATCTTGGAACGTGTACTCGTTCCTGGTTCAGAGATCTTTCCAAACATTTACCAAAGAGGGTTTCACTACCACCTTGTGTCTTCTCTTCGGGCGGATACTCTTATTGTTCTGGCCAAGAGAAATGACACTGATATGATTCCTGACATCCGGCAGCTGGTGTAACCGACCAATGCAGCTGCAGCTCGGCCAACTCCAGTCAGCCTGCCGCAACCACTGTAGTACGCCCGCTGCCTCAGAGCCACGCAGGGCAAGCTTAGTGGCCCGGGGGCGGTCGCCAGTAGATAGTTATAGTTAGGACCTATTTTCCATAGGAAATCCGCAACATTCTATTTGAAATAACTTTGGCGCCGGTTGACGAATCTTCGCGAAATTTTCAAAACTTATGGCCCGCTCCGGTCCGCTCCTATCCTGAAAGTTTCGGGGTGATTCGGCAAGCGGGGGCCGAGAAATAAGGGGGTTCCCAAAACGTGTTTTCCCCATGCAATTTTCCATAGGAACCTTTCATCGCAGCTACAGCCCGAACTGCTGAACGGAATTACACCAAATTTGGCAAAAAGGTAGCCTTTGGTTCAGTGTAGTGCCTTTTGCTTAAATGGTGTAAATCCGTTCAGTAGTTCCTGAGAAAATCAAAAGTAAAATCACATATATATCTATGGCCGAGTAGGGTCCGCGTACCCTCCCGATCACGAGCTGCATGCTAATTGGCTGTCAAGTGGCTGTCAACACTCCAAATCAGGAAGTGTTGGCAGCCATTTTATCCCTCGGTAGAACCGAGGCACAGAAGCAAGTGCGCAAAACGCAAAAAGGGGCAGGGTAGAAACACCCTGACCCCTAGGTCTGCTCAGGGGTCCCACAAGGACCCCTGGGCAGAAAAAGCATTTTTTTAAAAAATCGGCAGGATGCGCTTAGGGTGCGCGGATCCCGCCGTGATGAAAAAAATCGAAGCGCGGTCTCCCGCGCTTCGAGGCTATTTTGCTTCCGGGTGCGCCAAGTCCCGGGGGCATGCGGGGGTTGATTTATATTTTATAGGGGGGCCTCTAAGGCCCCCCAAACCCCAGGGACCGCCACCCCCCGGGGCTTTAAAAAAAAAATGGTATGGGAGGGCTCTCCGCCCTCCCGCAGCCCTGGGGACCGCCACCCCCGTGGCTTCTTTTTTTAAATTTTAATCACCTGTGTAGGGGGGCTCCAGCCCCCCCACACGCCCCGGGGACCGCCACCTCCCCGGGGCACTAAGAATTTTAAAATGGGGGTCCGTTTCGGACCCCCGAAGCCCCGGGGACCACCACCTCCCCAGGGCTTTGCAGATGTGGGGAGGCGGGCCGCGCGGCCCCCCTCCTGGAGCCTGTGGTGGCCCTGGGGACTGCCACCCCCCAGGGCCGGCTCCTTCAGTGTCCCGGGGTGCCTACCCCCGGGACACTGCTGTTTGCAATGGCAGGACGGGAGCCTCGCGGCTCCCGTCCTGTCATTGCAAACTTGCTTTGCTTCATTGAAGCAAAGCAGATTGCTTTTCCATAAGGGGAGCTGCATGTCAGCAGCTCCCCTTATGGAAAAGCAATGCCGGCTCCCGCAGGACGCGGGGAGCCGGCGGGACCGTGCGGGGATTGGGGACCCCACCACGGTCCCCAACGAGTGGCCAGGCCCCGGGGGATGGGGTCCCCGGGGCCATTAGATTATGTCACTGACCATGTCCTGAGTGATGTAATATGTGACGTCATCAGCAGTGCATTGCGGGGGCGCGAGTTATAGTTAGCTGAACTAACTATAACGGGGGAATTTCACGGGTTTTGTACGAGTGCAATGTCCAACTAACTATAACTTTCCCTAAAACCTATGGTTTTTTCAGTGAATTTCTAAGGTTTTTTAAATGCTAATTTCTAATTATAACGTGCCTGAAACCTATGGTTTTTTCAGTGAATATATATATATATATATATATATTCACTGAAAAAACCATAGGTTTTAGGGACAGTTATAGTTACTTGGACATTGCACTCGTACAAAACCCGTGAAATTCCCCCGTTATAGTTAGTTCAGCTAACTATAACTCGCGCCCCCGCAATGCACTGCTGATGACGTCACATATTACATCACTCATGACATGGTCAGTGACATCACTGATGACATCTCAAATTACATCACTGATGACATCACTGATGACATCATCCAGTGACTGTGTGTTTCTGTAAAGTTTAAATACGTTTAATATATATAGGGAAATGTCGTATTGAAGAGTGAGTGGGTGTATAAGTGTCTGAATGGATGATTTAGTAGGTGCGTGACTAACTGTATAAGTGAGTGATTAAACGTATGTTACTGAATGCATGGGTTAGTGACTAAACTGGGTGAATGTCTGTATCCGTCTGTCTGTTGCTGTGTAAGTGGCTGCATGGGTTTGTGAATAGCTACATGAGTGTCTATATGAGTTATTGATTGGTTGTCTGAGTATCTGTATGGGTGCCTGAGTGTTTGTGTGGGTGGGGTGTGTGCGACTCTGTACATAGATGTGTGAGTGGGTGATTCACTGGGTGCATGATTTGAAGAGTGCGTCTGTGATGGACTGCTTGGGTGGGTGAGTGTGTGTATGGGTGTGTTAGTGAGTGAATGTATATCTCAGTGGTACATGTGCGAGTAACTACATATGTAAAAGGAAGTATATATGTGTGTTAGAGTATTTAAAAGGCTATACGTGAGAGTGTGTGATTGTGAGAGTGGCTGTATGGATGCGTGTGTGCTTGTATCAGTTATTGTATAAGAGCGTAAGAATGTGCTAGTATTTGTATGAGTTATTGAGCTGGTGTGTGTATAACTCTATAGGTGAGTAAATGGGTGTGTGATTAATTTTTTGCATGACTGACTAGGTGTGTGAGTACCTCTATGGATGAGTGGCGGTGTGTCAGTGTTTATATAGGTGTATGAGTGCATATGATAGTCCTGTACTGAGTGACTGTAAGTATGAGTGACTGTACGGGTGAGTGAGTGGATGTGTGGGTAGACCTAAGAATCAGTGAGTTGGTATGTAGTTATTGGTATTGGAGTGTCTATGGTTTTGAGAATGGCAGTCTGTAATTTAGAGTGGGTGTATCAAAAGTTATATTAGGGTGTGAGAAGATGCATGAAATTATCACATGGATGATGTCATCAGTGATGTCATTTGAGATGTCATCATTGATGTCATCAGTGATGTCACTGACCATGTCATGAGTGATGTAATATGTGACGTCATCAGCAGTGCATTGCGGGGCGCGAGTTATAGTTAGCTGAACTAACTATAACGGGGGAATTTCACGGGTTTTGTACGAGTGCAATGTCCAAGTAACTATAACTGTCCCTAAAACCTATGGTTTTTTCAGTGAATTTGTAAGGTTTTTAAATGCTAATTTCTAACTATAACGTGCCTGAAACCTATGGTTTTTAAGTGAATTTTAAAGGTTTTTTAAATGCTAATTTCTAACTATAACATGTCTGAAACCTATGGTTTTTTCAGTGAATTTCAAAGGTTTTTTAAATGCTAATTCCTAACTATAACATGTCTGAAACCTATGGTTTTTTTCAGTGAATTTCAAAGGTTTTGTAAATGCCAATTTTTAAATGTATTAATTGTTATTTTTATTTTTTTCATACTGATTTACTACATTTTTTTAAACTATATATTTTTAGATATTTTATTTTTAAATTACATTGTAATTATATTATACATTACATTACAAAATATACTTTCTCAGAATGAATTAATTTACTTTAAATACTTTGCAAATAGGCAATAGACTTTTAAGTACAGTAGTTACAGTTGTTGCAATGGGCAACACAATTTCAAACACAATGCAACATTGAGCTCAATGTGAATTTCTAGCTAAATGCAATTAGTTACTTTATGGATTACTTTTCTAACCACAGGACTGGATCCTAGATTCAGTCCTGGGACATCTCCTGTAAACAGTTGAGTAAAAGCGTTTTGGTTACAGTAGTGATTTTTAAGGAATATTATTGTATTTTAAAAGTTGACACTTAGAAACTTTTTCTCATAGAATCACCAATGTTATCCTATGGGAGGAAATTCACTTAGCAGGTAAGTAGTGTTATCGTGACTTTTTCTCACTCAGTGGTGGATCCTGGATCCAGCACTGGTGCATCTCCTGTAAACAGTTGAAAGAATGCGTTTAAGTCATACAGGCGATTTTTAAGGAATATTTGTAGTTTGTGAAAATCGACACTTTGAAACTTTTCTGCTGAAAACCAGACAATGGATTCCTATGGAAGGAAATACAAGTTACTGGTAAGTACGGTTAGAATTACTTTTCAGGGTCAGTGCTGGGCTAAAAGATGCAACACTGGGTTCTCTCCTGATAACAGGTGAGTAAATCGGAATTCGTATTTCGGCTGATTTTAGAGGAATATTTGTATGTTTCAAAAATCGACACTTAGAAACATTTTCAGCAAAAAGCAGGCAATGATATCCTATGGAAGGAAATTCAAGTTACTGGTAAGTACGGTTAAAATTACTTTTCAGGATCAGTACTGGGCTGAAAGATGCAGCACTGAGGTCTCTCCTGATAACAGGTGAGTAAATCTGAATTCGTATTTCGGCTGATTTTAGAGGAATATTTGCACAATGGTGAAGGGAGGGCGGGGCCTGAGGTGACATCTGTGCAAACGCGCCCCGTGGCGCGTTTTAAGTTGGGGAGTAAGTCCCTTTAATCATGAGGGTCCCTGGGGGCCAACTAGCCCACCAGGAACCTCCAGTATGCGCCAGGGGCTGCGTTGCAGAGACGTGTACAGAGGCCACGCCCCTTTTTACACCTCTCTGCAACGCAGCTCTGTGGCGCTTTTAGAAGTACATGGTGGGCTAGTTGGCCCCCAGGGACCCTCAGGATTGAAGGGGATTTAATTCCCCATCTTAAAACGCGCCCCGGGGCCTGTTTGCACACATGTCACCTGAAGCCCCGCCCCTCCCTTCACCACTGTGCAAACGCGCCCCGTGGCGCGTTTTAAGTCGGGGATTAACTCCCCTTGAATCCTGAGGGTCCCTGGGGGCCAACTAGCCCAACAGGTATATCCAAAAGCGCCACAGAGCTCCGTTGCAGAGAGGTGTAAAAGGGGCGTGGCCTCTGTACACCTCTGTGCAACGCAGCCCCTGGCGCATACTGGAAGGTTCCTGGTGGGCTAGTTGGCCCCAGGGACCCCAGTATTCAAGGGGAATTCGTTCCCCCTCTGCAAACGCGCCAGGGGCGTGTTTGCAGAGTGCTGTCAAAGAGGGGGCGTGGCCTCCCTCACGATGCCGTTTTTTAAATTTTTTTAAAAAAATTTTTAAAAGGGGGCTGTGTGGCCCCCCTTTTTAGTAATTTTTTTAGCCCTGGGGACCCCATCCCCCAGGGCTTGTCCCCCTTTTTTAAAAAAAAAAGGACTGGGAAGGGGACCGCGTGTGCCCCCTCCCGTGGCCAATTTCGACCCGGGGACCCCATCCCCTGGCCATTGCCACCTTTTTTTTTATTTTTATTTGATGGAGGGGGCTGCCTGGCCCCCTCCTAAGGCCTCCTTAGGCCCCGGGGACCCCATCCTCCGGGGCCGGCCTTTGTTTTTTTTTCCCCAAAAATTTTGGGGGAAGGGGGACCGCATGGCCCCCTCCCGGGCCACTACTTGCCCGGGGACCCCATCCCCGGGGCTGGCCCTATCCTTTTGGGGTCCGTGGGGGACCCCCAACTCCCCACGGACCCTGCCGGCTCCCCGCCTCCTGCGCGAGCCGGCATTGCTTTCCACATGGGGAGCTGCTAATATGCAGCTCCCCATGTGGAAAGCAATTCTGCTTTGAATTTTGGAAGCAAGAGCAGGTTTCCTGCTCTCGCTTCCAAAATTCAAAGCAGTTTGCAATGACAGGACGGGAGCCGCGAGGCTCCCGTCCTGTCATTGCAAACAGCAGTGTCCCTGGGGTAGGCACCCGGGACACTGCAGGAGCCGGCCCTGGGGGTGGCGGTCCCCAGGGCCATCACTGGCTCCAGGAGGGGGGCCGCGCGGCCCCCTCCCACATTTTCAAAGCCCCAGGGAGGTGGTGGTCCCCGGGGCTTGGGGGTCCAAACGGACCCCCATTTTCAATTTTGTTAGTGCCCCGGGGAGGTGGTGGTCCCCGGGCGTGTGAGGGGCTGGAGTCCCCCACACAGGTTAATTTAAAAAATAAAGAAGCCCCGGGAGGTGGTGGTCCCGGGGCTGCGGGAGGCTCAGAGCCCTCCCGCAGCTTTCTAATAAAGCCCCGGGGGTGGCGGTCCCCGGGGCTTGGGGGCCCTTAGAGGCCCCCATACATAAAATAAACCCCCAGCATGCCCCCGGGACTTGGCCCACCCGGGGGCAGAGTTAGCTATCGAGCGCGGGAGACAGCGCTTCGATTTTTTTTTCCGGCAGGATCTGCGCACCCTGAGCGCATCCTGCCGATTTTTTTATTTTTTTAAATGCTTTTTTTTGTCCAGGGGGTCCTTGTGGGACCCCCTGAGCAGGCCTAGGGGGTTAGGGGTTTCTACCCTGCCCCCTTTGTGCGTTTGCGCACTTGTTTCTTTTTTTCTCAGCGGTATCCGCGCATCCCGCCGATTTTTAAAAAAACCAATGCTTTTTTCTGCCCAGGGGGTCCTTGTGGGACCCCCTGAGCAGACCTAGGGGGTCAGGGTGTTTCTACCCTGCCCCCTTTTTGCGCTTTGCGCACTTGTTTCTGTCCCTCGGTTCTACCGAGGGACAAAATGGCTGCCAACACTTCCTGATTTGGAGTGTTGACAGCCAATTAGCATGCAGCTCGTGATCGGGAGGGTACGCGGATCCGACGCGGCCATAGATATATATGTGATTTTAATTGTGAATTTCTCAGGAACTACTGAACGGATTTACACCATTTAACAAAAGGGTTCTTTCTGAACCAAGAACTACCTCTTTGCCAAATTTGGTGTAATTCCGTTCAGCAGTTCGGGCTGTAACCGTGTCTAAAGTTTCCTATGGAAAAATGAATGGGGAAAACACGTTTTGGGACCCCCTTTTTCTCGGCCCCTGCTTGACGAATCACCCGAGACTTTCAGGGTAGGAGCGGACCGGAGCGGGCCATAAAGTTTGAAAATTTCGCGAAGATACATCAACCGGCAAGAGAGTTATTTCAAATAGAATGTCGCGGATTTCCTATGGAAAATAGGTCCTAACTATAACTATCTACTGGCGACCGCCAGTAGATAATATATATATATATATATATTCACTGAAAAAACCATAGGTTTCAGACATGTTATAGTTAGAAATTAGCATTTAAAAAACCTTTGAAATTCACTGAAAAAACCATAGGTTTCAGGCACGTTATAGTTAGAAATTAGCATTTAAAAACCTTACAAATTCACTGAAAAAACCATAGGTTTTAGGGACAGTTATAGTTACTTGGACATTGCACTCGTACAAAACCCATGAAATTCCCCTGTTATAGTTAGTTCAGCTAACTATAACTCGCGCCCCGCAATGCACTGCTGATGACGTCACATATTACATCACTCATGACATGGTCAGTGACATCATTGATGACATCACTGATGACATCTCAAATGACATCACTGATGACATCACTGATGACATCATCCAGTGACTGTGTGTTTCTGTAAAGTTTAAATATTTTTAATATATATAGGGAAAGGCGTATTGAAGAATGAGTGGGTGTATAAGTGTCTGAATGGATGATTTACTAGGTGCGTGACTAACTCTATAAGTGAGTGATTAAACGTATCTTACTGAAAGCATGGGTTAGTGACTAAACTGTGTGAATGTCTGTATCCGTCTGTCTGTTGCTGTGTAAGTGGCCGCATGGGTTTGTGAATAGCTACATGAGTGTCTATATGAGTTATTGATTGGTTGTCTGAGTATCTGTATGGGTGCTTGAGTGTTTGTGTGGGTTTGGTGTGTGCGACTCTGTGCATAGATGTGTGAGTGGGTGATTCACTGGGTGGATGGTTTCAAGAGTGCATCTGTGATAGACTGTATGGGTGGGTAAGTGTGTGTAAGAGTGTGTTAGTGAGTGAAGATATGTCCCAGTGGTACATGTGTGAGTAACTACATATGTAAAAGGCAGTATATATGTGTGTTAGAGTATATAAATAGCTATAAGCAAGAGTGTGTGATTGTGAGAGTGACTGTATGGATGAGTGTGTGCTTGTATCAGTGATTGTATAAGACCGTAAGAATGTGCTAGTATTTGTATGAGTAAGTGAGCTGGTGTGTGTATAATTGTATAGGTGAGTAAATGGCAGTGTGTTTAATTATTTGCATGACTGACTAGGTGTGTGAGTACCTCTATGGATGAGTTGCATTGTGTGAGTGTTTATATAGATGTATGAGTGCATATGATAGTCCTGTACTGAGTGACTGTAAGTATGAGTGACTGTACGGGTGAGTGAGTAGATGGGTGTGTGTAGACCTAAGAATCAGTGAGTGGGTATGTACTTATTGGTATTGGAGTGTGTATGGTTTTTAGAATGGCAGTCTGTAATTTAGAGTGGGTGTATCAAAAGTTATATTAGGGTGTGAGAAGATGCATTAAATTCTCACATGGATGATGTAATCAGTGATGTCATTTGAGATGTCATCAGTGATGTCATCAGTGATGTCACTGACCATGTCATGAGTGATGTAATATGTGACGTCATCAGCAGTGCATTGCGGGGCGCGAGTTATAGTTAGCTGAACTAACTATAACAGGGGAATTTCATGGGTTTTGTACGAGTGCAATGTCCAAGTAACTATAACTGTCCCTAAAACCTATGGTTTTTTCAGTGAATTTGTAAGGTTTTTTAAATGCTAATTTCTAACTATAACGTGCCTGAAACCTATGGTTTTTTCAGTGAATTTCAAAGGTTTTTTAAATGCTAATTTCTAACTATAACATGTCTGAAACCTATGGTTTTTTCAGTGAATTTCAAAGGTTTTTTAAATGCTAATTCCTAACTATAACATGTCTGAAACCTACGGTTTTTTCAGTGAATTTCAAAGGTTTTGTAAATGACAATTTTTAAATGTATTAATTGTTATATTTATTTTTTTCATACTGATTTACTACATTTTTAGAAACCATTTTTTTTACATATTTTATTTTTTAACTTACATTGTAATTACATTATACATTACATTACAAAAATACTTTCTCAGAATGAATTACTTTAGTTTAAATACTTTGCACATAGGCAATAGACTTTTAAGTACAGTAGTTACAGTTGTTGCAATGGGCAACACATTTTCAAACACAATGCAACATTCAGCTCAATGTGAATTTCTAGTTAAATGCAATTAGTTACTTTATGGATTACTTTTCTAACCACAGGACTGGATCCTAGATTCAGTCCTGGGACATCTCCTGTAAACAGTTGAGTAAAAGCGTTTTGGTTACAGTAGTGATTTTTAAGGAATATTATTGTATTTTAAAAGTTGACACTTAGAAACTTTTTCTCATAGAATCACCAATGTTATCCTATGGAAGGAAATTCACTTAGCAGGTAAAAACTGTTATCGTTACTTTTTCTTACTCAGTGTTGGATCCTGGATCCAGCACTGGTGCATCTCCTGTAAACAGTTGAAAGAATGCGTTTAAGTCATACAGGCGATTTTTAAGGAATATTTGTAGTTTGTGAAAATCGACACTTTGAAACTTTTCTGCTAAAAACCAGACAATGGATTCCTATGGAAGAAAATATAAGTTACTGGTAAGTACGGTTAAAATTACTTTTTAGGGTCAGTGCTGGGCTAAAAGATGCAGCACTGGGTTCTCTCCTGATAACAGGTGAGTAAATTGGAATTCGTACTTTGGTTGATTTTAGAGGAATATTATAAAGTTCCAAAACTCCACACTTAGAAGAATTTCCAAGTGAAACCAGTCAATGTTAGCCTATGAAGGAAATTCAAGTTACCGGTAAGTACGGTTAAAATTACTTTTCAGGACCAGTACTGGGCTGAAAGATGCAGCACTGAGGTCTCTCCTGATAACAGGTGAGTAAATCAGAATTCGGATTTCGGCTGATTTTAGAGGAATATTTGTATGTTTCAAAAATCAACACTTAGAAACTTTTTCAGCAAAAAGCAGGCAATGATATCCTATGGAAGGAAATTCAAGTTACTGGTAAGTACGGTTAAAATTACTTTTGAGGATCAGTACTGGGCTGAAAGATGCAGCACTGAGGTCTCTCCTGATAACAGGTGAGTAAATCGGAATTCGTATTTCGGCTGATTTTAGAGGAATATTTTAAAGTTCCAAAACTCCACACTTAGAAGAATTTCCAAGTGAAACCAGTCAATGTTAGCCTATGGAAGGAAATTCAAGTTACTGGTAAGTACGGTTAAAATTACTTTTCAGGATTAGTACTGGGCTGAAAGATGCAGCACTGAGGTCTCTCCTGATAACAGGTGAGTAAATCAGAATTCGTAGTTCGGCAGATTTTAGAGGAATATTTGCACAATGGTGAAGGGAGGGGGCGGGGCCTGAGGTGACATCTGTGCAAACGCGCCCCGTGGCGCGTTTTAAGTTGGGGGATTAAGTCCGCTTGAATCATAAGGGTCCCTAGGGGCCAACTAGCCCACCAGGAACCTCCAGTATGCGCCAGGGGGCTGCGTTGCAGAGACGTGTAGAGAGGCCACACCCCTTTTACACCTCTCTGCAACGCAGCTCTGTGGCGCTTTCTGGATGTACCTGTTGGGCTCGTTGGCCCCAGGGACCCTCAGGATTGAAGGGGATTTAATTCCCCATCTTAAAACGCGCCACGGCGCCTGTTTGCACACATGTCACCTCAGGCCCCGCCCTCCCTTCACCACTGTGCAAACGCGCTCCGTGGCGCGTTTTAAGTCGGGGATTAACTCCCCTTGAATCCTGAGGGTCCCTGGGGTGCAACTAGCCCACCAGCTACCTCCATTAAGCGCCACAGAGCTGCGTTGCAGAGAGGTGTAAAAGGGGCGTGGCCTCTGTACACCTCTCTGCAAGGCAGCCCCCTGGCCATACTGGAGGTTCCTGGTGGGCTAGTTGGCCCCCAGGGACCCCCAGTATTCAAGGGGAATTACTTCCCCTTCTTAAAACGCGCCAGGAGGCGCGTTTGCAGAGTACTGCAGGGAGGGGCGGGGCCTCCGGCACGATGCCGTTTTTTTATTTTTATTTATTTTTTTATGGGAGGGGGGCTGCGTGGCCCTCTTCCCTCGGCCACTTTTGGCCCCGGGGACCCCATCCCCCGGGGCCTGAGCATTTTTTTGTTTTATTTAAAAAAAAAAAAACGGGAAGGGGGCCGCGTGGCCCCCTTCCCTGGGCCTCTATTGGCCCCGGGGACCCCATCCCCTGGGGCATGCCCTCTTTTTAAATAAAAAATATGGAGGGGGCTGCGTGGCCCCCCTCCTCAGGCCATTTAAGGCCCCGGGGACCCCATCCCCCGGGGCCGGCCTTGCCCTTATTTTTTTATTTTATTTTATTTTTTTATTTGGGGAGGGGGCTGCGTGGCCCCTCTCCCGGGCCACTATGGCCCCGGGGACCCCATCCCCCGGGGCCTGGCCTCTGGTTGGGGACTGTGGGGGTCCCCAATCCCCCACAGTCCCGCCGGCTCCCCGTGTCCTACGGGAGCCGGCATTGCTTTTCCACATGGGGAGCAGCTAACATGCTGCTTCCCATGTGGAAAAGCAATTGGGTTTGCATTTTGAAAGAGAGAGCAGGTTTCCTGCCCTCTCTTTCAAAATGCAAACCAAGTTTGCTATGACAGGACGGGAGCCGCGAGGCTCCCGTCCTGTCATAGCAAACTACAGTGTCCCGGGGTAGGCACCCCGGGACACTGCAGGAGCCGGCCCTGGGGGTGGCGGTCCCCAGGGCCATCAAGGTCTCCAGGAGGGGGCCGCGCAGCCCCCTCCTACATTTTGAAAGCCCCGGGAGGTGGTGGTCCCCGGGGCTTCGGGGTCCAAAACGGACCCCCATTTTCAATTTTCTTAGTGCCCCGGGAGGTGGTGGTCCCGGGGCGTGTGGGGGCTGGAGCCCCCCCACACAGGTTTAAAAAAAAAAAGCCCCGGGAGGTGGCGGTCCCGGGGCTGCGGGAGGGCTCAGAACCCTCCCGCACCATTTATGATAAAGCCCCGGGGGTGGTGGTCCCCGGGGCTTGGGTGGCCCTTAGAGGCCCCCCATACATAAAATAAACCCCCCCAGCATGCCCCGGGACTTGGCCCACCCGGGGGCAAATTTACATCGAAGCGCGGGAGACCGCGATTCTTTTTTTTTTTTTTTTTCCGGCAGGATCCGCGCACCCTAAGCGCATCCTGCAAATTTAAAAAAAAAAAAGAAAATGCTTTTTTCTGCCCAGGGGGTCCTTGTGGGACCCCCTGAGCAGACCTAGGGGGTCAGGGTGTTTCTACCCTGCCCCCTTTGTGCGTTTTGCGCACTTTTTTTTACTGCTTTCTTGTTCCTCGGTTCTACCGAGGAACAAGATGGCTGCCAACACTTCCTGGTTTTGAGTGTTGACAGCCAATTAGCATACAGCTCGTGATCGGGAGAGTGCGCGAATCCGACGCGGCCATAGATATATATGTACTTTTACTTTTGATTTTCTCAGCAACTACTGAACGGATTTACACCATTTAACAAAAGTGTTCTTTCTGAACCAAGAACTACCTCTTTGCCAAATTTGGTGTAATTCCGTTCAGCAGTCAGGCTGTAGCCGTGTCTAAAGTTTCCTATGGGAAAATGAATGGGGAAAACACGTTTTGGGACCCCCTTTTTCTCGGCCACCGCTTAACGAATCACCCGAGACTTTCAGGGTAGGAGCGGACCGGAGCGCCCCAACAAGTTGGAAACTTTCGCGAAGATTCGTCAACCGGCGCCAACGTTATTTCAAATAGAATGTCGCGGATTTCCTATGGATAATAGGTCCTAACTATCTACTTGCGACCGCCAGTAGATAATATATATATATATATTATTATCTACTGGCGGTCGCCAGTAGATAGTTATAGTTACAACCTATTATCCATAGGAAATCCAGCGACATTCTATTTGAAATAACTCTCTTGCCGGTTGACGTATCTTCGCAAAATTTTCAAACTTTGTGGCCCGCTCCGGTCCGCTCCTACCCTGAAAGTCTCGGAGGATTCGTCAGCTGGGGCCGAGAAAAAGGGGGTCCCAAACGCGTTTTCCCCATGCAATTTTCCATAGGAAACTTTAGACACGGCTACAGCCCGAACTGCTGAACGGAATTACACCAAATTTGGCAAAGAGGTAGTTCTTGGTTCAGAAAGAACCCTTTTGTTAAATGGTGTAAATTTTTAATAAATTGAAAAACCTGTGTGGGGGCTCCAGCCCCCACACGCCCGAGACCGCCACCTCCCCGGGGCACTAAACATTTAAATATGGGGGTCCGTTACGGACCCCAGAGCCCGGGGACCACCACCTCCCGGGGCTGTGAACTGAATGGGAGGGGCCGCGCGGCCCCCTCCTGGAGCCCTTGATGGCCCTGGGGACCACCACCCCCAGGTCCGGCTCCTGCAGTGTCCCGGGTGCCTACCCCCGGGACACTGCTGTTTGCAATGACAGGACGGGAGCCTCGCGGCTCCCGTCCTGCCATAGCAAACTGCTTTGGATATTGGAAGAGAGGCAGGAAGCCTGCTCTGTCTTCCAATATCCAAAGCTGATTGACTTTCCACACGGGGAGCTGCATCTTAGCAGCTCCCCATGTGTAAAAGCAATGCCGGCTCCCGTAGGACACGGGAGCCGGCGGGACTGTGGGGGCTTGGGGACCCCCCACAGTCCCCAACGAGGCCAGGCCCCGGGGATGGGGTCCCCGGGGCAAGTAGTGGCCCGGGAGGGGGGCCACGCGGCCCCCTCCCAAAGTTTAAAAAAAAAAAAAAATTTAAAAAGGGGTATGGCCGGCCCTGGGGATGGGGTCCCCGGGGCCTTAAATGGCCAGAGGAGGGGGCCACGCAGCCCCCTCCAAAGAATAAAACAAAAATCGAGGCCATGCCCCGGGGATGGGGTCCCCGGGGCCAATACAGGCCCAGGGAAGGGGGGCCACGCGGCCCCCTTCCCGTTTTTTTTTAAATAAAAATTTTAAAAAGGGGTAAGGCCCTGGAGGATGGGGTCCCCAGGGCCCAAAAACAGGAAAAAGGAAGGGGGCCACACAGCCCCCCTTCAGAGGACAAAAAAAACGATCGGGCCCGCAGGCCCCGCCCTTCCTTCACCACTCTGCAAACGCGCCCCCTGGCGCGTTTGCAGAAGGGCAATTCCCCTTGAATACTGGGGGTCCCTGAGAGCCAACTAGCCCACCAGGAACCTCCAGTATGCGCCAGGGGCTGCCTTGCAGAGAGGTGTACAGAGGCCATGCCCCTTTTTACACCTCTCTGCAACGCAGCTCTGTGGCGCTTTTGGAGGTATATGGTGGGCTAGTTGGACTCCGGGGACCCTCAGGATTCAAGGGACTTAATCCCCCAACTTAAAACGCGCCACGGGCGCGTTTGCACAGTGGTGAAGGAGGGGCGGGGCTTCAGGTGACATGTGTGCAAACAGGCCCCGTGGCGCGTTTTAAGATGGGGAATTAAATCCCTTCAATCCTGAGGGTCCTGGGGGCCAACTAGCCCAACAGGTACATCCAGAAACGCCACAGAGCTGCGTTGCAGAGAGGTGTAAAGAGGTGTGGCCTCTCTACACGTCTCTGCAACGCAGCCCCTGGCGCATATTGGAGGTTCCTGGTGGGCTAGTTGGCCCCTAGGGACCCTCAGGATTCAAGGGGACTTAATCCCCCAACTTAAAACGCGCCACGGGGCGCGTTTGCACAGATGTCACCTCAGGCAACGCCCCCTCCCTTCACCATTGTGCAAATATTCTTCTAAAATCATCCGAAATACGAATTCCGATTTACTCACCTGTTATAAGGAGAGACCTCAGTGCTGCATCTTTCAGCCCAGTACTGGTCCTGAAAAGTAATTTTAACCGTACTTACCAGTAACTTGAATTTCCTTCCATAGGATATCATTGCCTGCTTTTTGCTGAAAAAGTTTCTAAGTGTTGATTTTTGAAACATACAAATATTCCTCTAAAATCAGCCGAAATACGAATTCCGATTTACTCACCTGTTATAAGGAGAGACCTCAGTGCTGTATCTTTCAGCCCAGTATTGGTCCTGAAAAGTAATTTTAACCGTACTTACCAGTAACTTGAATTTCCTTCCATAGGCTAACATTGACTGGTTTCACTTGGAAATTCTTCTAAGTGTGGAGTTTTGGAACTTTAAAATATTCCTCTAAAATCAGCCGAAATACGAATTCCGATTTACTCACCTATTATCAGGAGAGACCTCAGTGCTGCATCTTTCAGCCCAGTACTGATCCTCAAAAGTAATTTTAACCGTACTTACCAGTAACTTGAATTTCCTTCCATAGGATATCATTGCCTGCTTTTTGCTGAAAAAGTTTCTAAGTGTTGATTTTTGAAACATACAAATATTCCTCTAAAATCAGCCGAAATCCGAATTCTGATTTACTCACCTGTTATCAGGAGAGACCTCAGTGCTGCATCTTTCAGCCCAGTACTGGTCCTGAAAAGTAATTTTAACCGTACTTACCAGTAACTTGAATTTCCTTCCATAGGATATCATTGCCTGCTTTTTGCTGAAAAAGTTTCTAAGTGTTGATTTTTGAAACATACAAATATTCCTCTAAAATCAGCCGAAATCCGAATTCGGATTTACTCACCTGTTATCAGGAGAGACCTCAGTGCTGCATCTTTCAGCCCAGTACTGGTCCTGAAAAGTAATTTTAACCGTACTTACCGGTAACTTGAATATCCTTCATAGGCTAACATTGACTGGTTTCACTTGGAAATTCTTCTAAGTGTGGAGTTTTGGAACTTTATAATATTCCTCTAAAATCAACCAAAGTACGAATTCCAATTTACTCACCTGTTATCAGGAGAGAACCCAGTGCTGCATCTTTTAGCCCAGCACTGACCCTGAAAAGTAATTTTAACCGTACTTACCAGTAACTTATATTTTCTTCCATAGGAATCCATTGTCTGCTTTTCAGCAGAAAAGTTTGTGTCGATTTTCACAAACTACAAATATTCCTAAAAAATCGCCTGTATGACTTAAACGCATTCTTTCAACTGTTTACAGGAGATGCACCAGTGCTGGATCCAGGATCCAACACTGAGTAAGAAAAAGTAACGATAACACTACTTACCTGCTAAGTGAATTTCTTTCCATAGGATAACATTGGTGATTCTATGAGAAAAAGTTTCTAAGTGTCAACTTTTAAAGTACAATAATATTCCTTAAAAATCACGACTGTAACCAAAACGCTTTTACTCAACTGTTTACAGGAGATGTCCCAGTACTGAATCTAGGATCCAGTCCTGTGGTTAGAAAAGTAATCCATAAAGTAACTAATTGCATTTAACTAGAAATTCACATTGAGCTGAATGTTGCATTGTGTTTGAAAATGTGTTGCCCATTGCAACAACTGTAACTACTGTACTTAAAAGTCTATTGCCTATGTGCAAAGTATTTAAACTAAAGTAATTCATTCTGAGAAAGTATTTTTGTAATGTAATGTATAATGTAATTACAATGTAATTTAAAAAATAAAATATGTAAAAAAAATTGTTTCTAAAAATGTAGTAAATTAGTATTAAAAAAATTTATATAACAATTAATACATTTAAAAATTGTCATTTACAAAACCTTTGAAATTCACTGAAAAAACCGTAGGTTTCAGACATGTTATAGTTACAAATTAGCATTTAAAAAACCTTTGAAATTCACTGAAAAAACCATAGGTTTCAGGGACGTTATAGTTACAAATTAGCATTTAAAAAACCTTTGAAATTCACTGAAAAAACCATAGGTTTTAGGGACAGTTATAGTTAGTTGGACATTGCACTGTGACAAAACCCGTGAAATTCCCCGTTATAGTTAGTCCAGCTAACTATAACTCGCGCCCACAATGCACTGCTGATGACGTCACATATTACATCACTCATGACATGGTCAGTGACATCACTGATGACATCACTGATGACATCTCAAATGACATCACTGATGACATCACTGGTGACATCATCCATGTGATAATTTCATGCATCTTCTCACACCCTAAAATAACCTTTGATACACCCACTCTAAATTACAGACTGCCATTCGCAAAACCATAGACACTCCAACACCAATAACTACATACCCACTCACTGATTCTTAGGTCTACGCACACATCAACTCACTCACCCGTACAGTCACTCATACTTACGGTCACTCAGTACAGGACTATCATATGCACTCATACTCCTATATAGACACTCAAACACCGCCACTCATCCATAGAGGTACTCACACACCTAGTCAGTCATGCAAATAATTAAACACACTACCATTTACTCACCTATACAGTTATACACATACCAGCTCACTTACTCATACAAATACTAGCACATTCTTACGCTCTTATACAATCACTGATACAAGCACACACTCATCCATACAGCCACTATCACAATCACTCACTCTCGCTTATAGCTATTTATATACTCCAACACACATATATACTGCCTTTCACATATGTAGTTACTCACACATGTACCACTGGGACATACATTCACTCACTAACACACTCTTACACACACTTACCCACCCATACAGTCTATCACAGATGCACTCTTGAAACCATCCACCCAGTGAATCACCCACTCACACATTTATGCACAGAGTCGCACACACCCCTCCCACACAAACACTCAGGCACCCATACAGATACTCACACAAGCATTCATTAACTCATATAGACACTCATGTAGCTATTCACAAACACATGCAGCCACTTACACAGCAACAGACAGACGGATACAGACATTCACCCAGTTTAGTCACTAACCCATGCATTCAGTAAGATACGTTAAATCACTCACTTATACAGTCAGTCACGCACCTACTAAATCATCCATACAGACACTTACACACCCACTCATTCTTCAATACGTCTTTTCCTATATATATTAAAAATATTTAAACTTTACAGAAACACACAGTCACTGGATGATGTCAACAGTGATGTCATTTGAGATGTCATCAGTGATGTCATCAGTGATGTCACTGACCATGTCATGAGTGATGTAATATGTGACGTCATCAGCAGTGCATTGCGAGGGCGCGAGTTATAGTTAGCTGGACTAACTATAACGGGGAATTTCACGGGTTTTGTACGAGTGCAATGTCCAACTAACTATAACTGTCCCTAAAACCTATGGTTTTTTCAGTGAATATATATATATATATATATCTCCTACTGGCAGTCGCCAGTTAGGACCATGTTTCCATAAGAAAAGCATTTTTTGACTTGCCTATAACTTTGGCCATTTGACGAATCTTAATGAAAGTTAAAAAAAAAAAGTGCCCTGGTGATTTTTTTGTGCATGGAAAGTTTCGAGGTGATTCATCAAGCGGGGGCTGAGAAAAAATGGGGGTCAAAAAAGTGTTTCAATGTTAATTTCCATAGAGATTTTTAGACACAACTACAGCCCGAACCACTGGACGGAATGACACCAAATTTGGTGTAAATCCGTTCAGTAGTTTTTAAGATATGTAAAGGCATGTTAATTTGCATGTATAGGGATGCGGATCCTCCAAGGATCCAACAGTGCCCGTGCTGAAATGTGATTGGCTGCAAACACTTCAAGCAGGAAGTTTTGGCAACCATCTTGGGACTCTGCGTCAGCTGAATCCCAAAGAAAACATAAAAAAATAGAGTAGGGGGCAGGGTAGGATTACTCTGACCCCTTGAGCCTCTATGGGGGTACTTTTTGTCACAAATCTGCGGTAAAATATATATATATTTTTTTTAAAGTGCGGTCTCCCGCGCTTGTTTTTATTATAGCCCTGGTGGGCTAGCATACTATAAAAATAGGAGTTGGGCATGGCCCCCCCAGGACTTATAAAAGCCCTGGGGACCATCACCTCCCCGGGGCATATTTCCCTTAAATAATTCGGGGTGGCCCAGGCCGCCCCCTGCAGCTCCTGGGACCGCCACCCACCGGGGCAATTTATTGAAAATAAGCGAGGCCATGCACCCACCCTCCCCGCAGCCCTTGGGACTGCCACCTCCCCAGGGCTAAAATAAATTAATGTAGGGGGTTTGTCACGGACCCCCGGCACTGGGGACCACCACCTCCCCGGGGCTAAATACTACAATGGAGGGGGTCCGAATGGCTCCCCTCGTGGAGTCATGGATGGCCTTGGGGACCGCCACCCCACAGGGCCGGCTCCTGCTACCTCCCGAAGTGCCCTCCCTCAGGTGGTAGCTGTTTGCTGTGGCTCACTCCCACCAAGCAAAATCAAACATAACTCCCCTTTCTGCAAGTGGAAGCTGTTAAACAGCTTCCACTAGCATAAGGCAGAGCTTTCATCTGTTTCCCTGCAAATATGCTTGCAGGGAAACAGATGAAAACATTGCTGCCGGAAGCAGGGAGCTGCTATTTAAAGCAAAAGACACACAATTGATGGACGGAATGCAGAACAAATCAAAACATTCACCCCCAGTCAAGAGATCTGGGTTAAATCCATCATTCTTTTGCTCACCATGCCACCCCAGTTTAGACCTGGCCATATGCAAATCAGTCTTGACCCTGTGCCTCATGGGAACAGTCCAGCCCGAACTGCCAAGCCAGGTCCTCCCTGGACCGGAAACAAGCATCCTAGGACCGGTTTCGGGGTTTCACCCCTCTTCAGCCAGGATAGCTTGATTCCAGTGGCACAGTGAGCCCAGGACCCACGTCTGGGCATGCCTGGCGCACTTAAGGCGAGAAAGCAAAAGACACACAATTGATGGACGGAATGCAGAACAAATCAAAACATTCACCCCCAGTCAAGAGATCTGGGTTAAATCCATCATTCTTTTGCTCACCATGCCACCCCAGTTTAGACCTGGCCATATGCAAATCAGTCTTGACCCTGTGCCTCATGGGAACAGTCCAGCCCGAACTGCCAAGCCAGGTCCTCCCTGGACCGGAAACAAGCATCCTAGGACCGGTTTCGGGGTTTCACCCTCTTCAGCCAGGATAGCTTGATTCCAGTGGCACAGTGAGCCCAGGACCCACGTCTGGGCATGCCTGGCGCACTTAAGGCGAGAAAACAAAAGACATACAATTGATGGACGGAATGCAGAACAAATCAAAACATTCACCCCCAGTCAAGAGATCTGGGTTAAATCCATCATTCTTTTGCTCACCATGCCACCCCAGTTTAGACCTGGCCATATGCAAATCAGTCTTGACCCTGTGCCTCATGGGAACAGTCCAGCCCGAACTGCCAAGCCAGGTCCTCCCTGGACTGAAAACAAGCATCCTAGGACCGGCTTTCGGGTTTCACCCTCTTCAGCCAGGATAGCTTGAATCCAGTGGCACAGTGAGCCCAGGACCCACGTCTGGGCATGCCTGGCGCACTTAAGGCGAGAAAGCAAAGACACACAATTGATGGACGGAATGCAGAACAAATCAAAACATTCACCCCCAGTCAAAGAGATCTGGGTTAAATCCATCATTCTTTTGCTCACCATGCCACCCCAGTTTAGACCTGGCCATATGCAAATCAGTCTTGACCCTATGCCTCATGGGAACAGTCCAGCCCGAACTGCCAAGCCAGGTCCTCCCTGGACCGGAAACAAGCATCCTAGGATGCTTGTTTCCGGTCCAGGAGGACCTGGCCTGGCAGTTCGGGCTGGACTGTTCCCATTGGGGCGCAGGGTCAAGACTGATTTGCATATGGCTGGGTCCAAACTGGAATGGCATGGTGAGCAAAAAACGATGGATTTAGGCCCAGATCTCTGTACTGGGGTGAATGTATGACATTGTTCTGCATTCTGTCCATCAATTGTTCTTTTGCATTTGTCACCCCGAGTGGGACGGGTATGCCCAGACGTGGGTCCCATGCTCTCCATGCCACTGGAGTCAAGCTATCCTGGCTGATGAGGGCTGAAAGCCCGAAACCGGTCCTAGGATGCTTGTTTCCAGTCCAGGGAGGACCTGGCCTGGCAGTTCGGGCTGGACTGTTCCCATTGGGGCGCAGGGTCAAGACTGATTTGCATATGGCTGGGTCCAAACTGGAATGGCATGGTGAGCAAAAAAACGATGGATTTAGGCCCAGATCTCTGTACTGGGGTGAATGTATGACATTGTTCTGCATTCTGTCCATCAATTGTACTTTTTGCTATTTAAAGCAGCCCCCTGCTTGCTGCAGCAATGCCGGATCCCACATGAGGCGGGAGCCTGCTGGGACCGCGGGGGCCTTGAGGCTCCCCGTGATCGCATTTGACACTGGGTGCCCTGGGGGCACCCATGAGAAATGATCGGGCCCTAGGGGATGGGGTCCCCGGGGCCAAAATCGGCCCAGGGAGGGGGTCCATGAGGCTCCCCTCCCCGTTAAGTAATGGCCAGGGGGTGGGGTCCCTGGGGCTGTATGTGGCCAGGGAGGGAGGCCGCGTGGTCCCCCTCCCACTTCAATAAATGTATTGGGCCCTGGGAAGGTTTTGGTCCCCGGGGTTCCGTGCGGCCCCCTCACAATTTTTAAAATAAAAGCCCCCGGGAGGTGGTGGTACCCGGAGCCAGGGGGTCCGCGTGGCCCATCTCATTCATATAAACATATGCCCCGTGGAGGTGGTGGTCACCAGGGCATAGAAATGCCCATGAAGGGGTGCCCATGTGCCCCCCTTCTTTTAATTTTAAAATAAATAGACATTCCCCAGGACCTCACCCATCTGGGGGCTTTTTCCTAAACAAGCATGGGAGCTCGTTCTTGTTTTTTTGTTTTTTTCGTTTTTGCTACAACACACACGCCCACTCACAGACCCACTCAGAGACTCACAAATTCACCCACAGACTCATTCATAGACTCATGCGCTCACTTACAGACCTACTCTGAGACTTATGCACTCACTCACCAACTGAGACACGCACCCAGTAACACAGCCAATCAGATTCTCACACACCCACTCACAGCCCACCCATACACTCACACACCCACTCACAGACCCACTCAAACTCATGCACCCACTCACAGACCCACGGAGATACTCATGTACCCACTCACAGACCCACTTAGACACTCACGCATCCACTGACAGACCCACTTAGACACTCACGCACCCACTCACAGACCCAGTGAAACAGTCACACAACTACTCATAGACCCACTCGTACTCACTCACAGGCTGATTCACACACACAGAGGCTCTCACACACCCACTCAGACACTCTCACCCATTCACAGATCTATTGAGACATTTATGCACCCACTTAGGTACTCACGCACTCACTCAGAGATCCACTCAGACAATCACGCACTCACTCATACACACCCAGTGAGATACTTATGCAGCCACTCCCAAGCCCAATCAGACACACACACACACACTCATGTACTTAATCACTCACTAACTTTAAAAGGTTACAGGTTACAGTTAGGAAATAAAATTAAAAGACCTTAGAAATTCACTTAAAAAACAGGTGGTTACAGGGACATTATAGATAGGAAATAAAATGTAAAAAAACGTACAAATTCACTGAAAAAACAAAGGTTATTGGGATATTATAGTTAGGAAATAGAATTTTGAAAAACCTTAAAAATTCACTGAAAAAACCAAAGGTTACAGGGATGTTATAGTTAGGCTCAAATTTCACTCCTACAAAACCATAGAAATTGCTTATAACTTCACATATTACATCACTCATATTTATCATCACAAATGTTTTCAGGAATTGGTCAGTTCTGAATGGTTTTTACCAGTTGTTCATTTGGTTTCACTCCTTCTCTAGACAACTTGTATCCCAGATATATTACCTCTTTACATCCAATTGTGCACTTTTCTTCCTTTAAAGTAAGACCTCTCTCTAAATCTTTCAAAAACTGTTCTCAAACACTGATCATATTCTTCGTCACTCCAAAATTTTGCACCTGATATAATTTTACATTTGCTATGCCTCTCAATATCCTCCTATGCCCATTGAAATACTGCAGTAGCTGATATTAAGCCAAAGGAAAGTCTAGTAAACCTATACAAACCAAAAGGCCTGATAAATGTCAAATTCATGGAGTCTTCATCCAATCTAATGTGGTGATTGGCAGATCGTAATTCTAAGGTAGAAAGTTGTGTCAAATGCAAAAGAAACAATTGATGGACGGAATGCTGAAAAATGCAAACATTCACCCCCAGTCACAAGGATCTGGGTTGCATCCATCATTCTTTTGCTCACCACGCCTCCCACTTTGGACACAGCCATATGCAAATCAGTCTTGACCCTGTTCCTTATGGGAACAGTCCAGCCCGAACTGCCAAGCCAGGTCCTCCCTGGACCCGAAACAGGCATCCAGGGACCGGTTTCGGGGCATCACCCCTCATCAGCCGGGCTAGCTTGAATCCAGTGGCGCAGTGAGCACGAGACCCACGTCTGGGCATACCCTTCCCACTTAGGGCGACAAATTCAAAAGGAACAATTGATGGACTGAATGCTGAACAATGCAAACATTCACCCCCAGTCACAAGGATCTGGGTTGAATCCATCATTCTTTTGCTCCCCACGCCACCCCAGTTTGTACCCAGCCATATGCAAATCAGTCTTGACCCTGTTCCTTATGGGAACAGTCCAGCCTGAACTGCCAAGCCAGGTCTACCCCGCACCGGAAACGGGCACCCTCGGACCGGTTTCGGGGCATCACCCCTCATCAGCCAGGCTAGCTTGAATCCAACATTTCTGTTATATTGGGAAGTGGGTATCTATCAAAGACTACAGCCTTATTCAGTCCCCTTAACTCAACACATAATCTCTCATCTCCCGAAGCTTGGCATACTAGAACCACAGGAGCTACCCACTAAGTTGTTTTCACTGTCTCTAGTATTTCCTCTTTATTGAGATTATCTATTTGATCTGCCATGTCTTGTCTGATGGCTAGTGGGACTCCCCTCACCTTACTCGCACTGGGAGTGATATTTTTTTCAGTACAATTTTATGTGAATAATTTGTCAAACAACCAACTTTCTCTGTCAATACATCAGAAAATTCAGAACGCACAACATTGAATACATCTTCACTTACTCTTTCCCACAACTGTATCCACACTGTCTTTTGCACAACATGCTGAATCTATATTGTGCAATTCTATTTCCTTCAAAACAATTGGCTGATCACTGTTAGGATCCAACATCACCTTTAAATCCTTCTAATGAAACCAACTGATGATGCTGCCTCCTTTAGTTGAAATGTAAATTTTTGCTGCTGAAAACCTCCCTTTGTATTCAATTTCTCCTATAAAATACCCATCCAGTTTGATATGTTGCCCTCTGTTTGCTAGAGGACTAATATCAGGCTTGAACACTTTCACTTTATTTACCAGCTTCTCTAAAAACAACTTCCTTGGAACCAATGAGATCTTGGCTCCTGAGTCAAGCAACATTCCTATTGCAGAGCCAATAATGTTGACCAAGTCAATGGGACTATTCTTGTTCTGATGTCCTACTTGTGAATCCACAAAACAATTCATTGTATTCACAATCCTCCTCCACATTCACTTCTGTCACTTTCTTCGATTTCTCTTTAGACCTACAATATTTCGCAAAATGTCCTATCTTGCCAAACACTTTGCACTTGACTGCCCATACTGGACAGGTTTTGTCATTAGTCCACTGCCCTTGTGCACAGCAACGAAAACATTTCCCTTTGAGATTTTTCTTTTGATTATCAACACTTTTGTCCATGCCATACTTTTTAGTACCTGAGAGCGTAAGTTCATTTTAATGCTCACTTTGTGGTGTTATACACTTTGTTTTTTCGTTATTCACACTTTGTATTCTTTCTAATGACTCTCCTCTCTTATGTTTTTTTTTGTACACAACCTCCACACATACTAAAGAATACTCAATTTGTTTTGTAGTTAATAAAACCTCATCCAATTTAGGGTCTTCCTTCTCCCACAGTTCAGTTAATTTCAGTTCGTGTTTCCTCATTTTGAAAGTCTTAAGGAAAGTTTTACCTTTTATTCCACCTAGCCTGCAAAAGAGGGTAGTCACGACTCTAATTTCGTCCAAAGTAGATTATGGCAATGCCCTTTTTATTAACATTCAAAAATGTTTTCTACATAAGTTACAAACACTACAGAATGCCGCAGCTGGGCTACTGCTGGGCATTCCAAAACATACATCTGTTTCTCACGCACTCGTTCAACTACACTGGCTCCCCATTGGCAAATGTATACAGTTTAAGGCACTCTGCATTGTGTTCAGGGCACAACAAGCTGTCGGCCCAGACTACTTTATACAGCATTTTCATCAATATATCCCAACGCGCTCACTGCGATCATCCACAAGTGGAAACCTGGTTATCCACAGATTTAAGAAAGCCAACTAGGGTGTGAGAGGATTCATTTTATGCACATCAAGATTATGGAATTCTCTTCCTGCAGAAATAAAATTCAAAACAAACTTACTAGCTTTTAGGAAAGATCTAAAAACTTGGCTTTTTTCCAAATAATTCTGCCATCTTATAGATCTTCTCAGCCTGTCAGATTCTGCTTGGCGCCTAGTTACCCCGGGGTGATTGTTGCGCTTTATAAATTTTATTTTCATTTCTAACCCTTTCAATGTTACACCCTAGCATTAATTGAACATGGATGCGCTCATCAATAGAACCTTCAAATTTACATGATGAACTCAGTTTACCCAGATCAATAATGTAATTTTCAGCTGATTCCTGAGGTCATTGTGCCCTTTTGCCAAAATGATACAGTTCTACTATTGTACTAACTTCAGGAAGATAATGGTTATTCAATTTCTCCATACACACCTCAGACTCATTTAGAGCTTCAGTTTCAAAATCTGTCAGGTTAGGCAGTTGTTTAAAAATGTCCCTCGCGTCCAAGACAATGTAACAGTAAAGCAGTTTTCCTTTCTGCTCTCAATGTGGTCCCACATACCCTAGCATAATATAAATACACTTTTTTCCACTTTACCCATTTGATCATTGGTTCACCTGGGGCAGATAAGAAAAATGGCAGAGGAGCAATATTTTGTATTTTAAGTATCCAGTTAAGACCACTTATCCAACAGCTTTCTATTAACTCATCAACTACAAATAGCAGACACTAAAATAATGAATCAAAATAATGACAAAACTGGTATAATCAATATAATACCCGATAACTGCCCAAAAATCCCTCCGGAGCTCGATGCAACACCGAGAACCTGTTAAATATATAAATATCAATATATGTGGTGGTGAGCAGATCACTGTAGACGTACGCAAAAATGGCCGAGTTTACTCTGAAGACTTCACTAAATAACTTGTGTACGCTCCTTTTTACAGTACTTGAAAAACCACAACAATATGATGAGTGTATCACTGTAAGTCAATGTTGAGGGCATCACCGCAGATACTCTAAAATACTTGACAGTCATTAGTACCAGTACTCTAACAAGATACAGCGTATAATTTATCGTCTTCCGATGTTAACTCGTTTTCATGAAGACTTGTACACATGCACCTGATCCTCACACAGCAGATTCAATGCGTGCCTCTGACACAAGGAACGTGTTGCCAAGACAACTCTTTCATACCTGCGCTGCTAAACGCTGCCAGGGACACGTTGGCAAGGCGACTTATTTCGCTGTCAGACGTCTCTCCACACTACGCTACACAGCTAACCGATGCTAGGGAAACCTGCGCACAGTCACTTCCTCGTCTGATGTCAATGCTCTGAAGTTCCCCCTGAGAGCGCACTGAGCAGCGAATCAACAGTGCGTGAAGATGCACATGGAGACTCCACAGCGGGTGCTCGTGAAGACGCGTGTGGTAATTCCAAAGCGCTCACTCGCTGCCACGTTCCTAAACACACGCTGTAACCACCTGCGCTGTGAGTATTTTAAATTAAATTGATTTCCATACCTTCAGTGATGTGTTGATAAAAATCGACATAGTCGGCCAAAATAGAGTACACTTCTGTGCATGTGGAAACGATGGTCCTCACACATATGTGATGAAGTAAAATTGATTTATTTCCTTCAGGTTCAGTCGAGTTAGGAGACTGACAAACTTTCAAGGACATTCATTGACTTGCTTATCCACAGCAGATTTGTGACACTACGTTCCATCATATATGGATGCTGTGTGCACCAGACTACAATGTGTAATCTTTAAGAAGATTGTATTTTGTCAAAGCCCTAGCTCTGTATCTTCAAAAACTAAATGATATGTTGTTAAGCGATTCATTATGAAGTCAGTTGTGTTGAAGATGACATGCAGATGCAATACTTTGGGCCTAAAAGGCCAACTGAAGGGAGTAAGTTGGTTGTGGAGAACAACACTGAAATTTCTAATGCTAGCACAATGTTAAGAAAATTTAAAAAGGAAATTGATGCATTTGCAAGAACAACTGCGTGAAATTCCAGACGAGGTGTGAGTTTGTTGCAGGCAGACTGACTACAAATCACAAGTCAAAAGAATTGATATTTGTGAAAAAACAAAAGAGACTGATCTAGTACAGTGATTTAAGCTTGATTTTTAGTTGATCGCTGAAGATCGGTTTGGCTTGTGCATAAGCCAGATAGTCTGTAAATATTGTACTGACAAACTGGAAGATAATAAAATGCCTGCTAGAGGTATTCATAACAAATTGGATGTTTTTTCAATTCCTGCTGAGTTTCAAAACCTGAATGTGTATAGCACATCCCTTCCAGAGACTAAAAATAAGAAATGACCTCCTTCTGAACTACTGAAAGGCAAAGTTGTGTTTCTACCTTTGATTAAGAAGGAGAATATTGAAACTATAGGGTTAGCTTGAGAAGAGGAACAACCGCTAATGGTTCTAGTAAATGGAGTACCTACTAAAGAGAAAAGAATATGGCAGGAACGTGTGAGAATTGCTAGGGTTAAAAGAGCTTTGCAATATCTTAAATTAGAAAATGTGTTTTACACTGATATTGTGGAGGAACATGTTACCTGTCTTAGGCCAGGAAGTTCCCCCTCAGCTCCTGCTCAGCTTGAAAAAATAACCTATGTTTGCTGATGATTAGGGGTTTATAGGAGGCTGTCATTGAGTTAGAATGCACAACTGGTGCCTTCTTCACAGCAACATGCTCATAAAAGATTATGATAAAAATATAAAGCGCTAACTATGGGTGTCACTAGGCAAGATTACCTGCATATTCGTAGATGGTTATGCAAGGCAGGTTGGTCGCTTAGTTGACTAAGAGGAAGGAGGTGAGTAGGCAGATAAGTCTGATAGAATGCTGAGAGAATCTGTCAGGTAGAGGTACTGCTTTCATGAATATTACACAGCTTTACTCTTATCTCAGGTAAGGTAAGTTATGATTCTGAAAGAGATTTATTCTTAAAGTAAATACTTTTCCCAAGAATCATAGAAGGCAACTATCTGCTGTGGTGAGAGAAAGATTTGCAAGAGGAAAAGGAGATTGATGCAGTTTTAGGCCAAATACACACTAGTAAGATCCCTAGACCAAGCGGTACCCTTGTGATTTTTTTTATTTTTATATAAGGTCCAGCATATTGAATCCTAAATTACACTCGGTGTATGATATTGTTCAATGTGAAGGCACCCTATCAAATTCCATTAAACATGCTTTTATAGTATTGATTCTTAACCTGACCCATCTCGCTACTTCCATAGAGAATAGAACACTAGTCAAGGTTCTCACAAGTCAGTTTGCAGGGAAAGTTTTCCACCCAGTCCAGTATGCCTTCATGCTGTCGGTATACTCGACTGAACCTGGGCCTCTTGCATGATTAGCTGCATAAGTCAGTCGCGTTGGATACTTACCACGCTGCTGGGGTCGGACACCTTCTCGCCAATGTTTGTGATCGAAAGAGCACACCGCTCGTTGGCCCCCAGGCCGGTCCCGGGTGCGCCGCCGCATCCAATAAAAGCAAGGCTACTCACTTACAGAGACCACGATGGTGCTCTTCAGAAGTCCACAGAACTACAGGAGCTGCGCTACGAGGGGGCGGCGGTGTTTCTGTACCCTGATTTCACGCCCCATGTGCAGGAGGCGCAGAGACTATTTGCACCAGCCAAGAGGAAATTACGTGAACTACATCTAGACTACAACATGCTGTACCCGGCCAAACTTCGTGTTGCAGTAGAAGGCAAGACACACATCTTCACAGACCCTTCGCAGGTGATGCAGTTCATCAAACGCCGGAGCAATAACAGCTCCAAAAAGACCCCTGAGTCGGCCAGTGAAGATGACGAGAACTCTTAAGTTGTGGCACACAGCCTGTGAGGGGGGTCTGCAGAACTTGTCACTGCTGCAGCTGGGGGAGGACCTTGTGACTGGTGAGTGTGTAGCGAATGGCTCGCAGCACTGTAAGTGGAGCCTGTCAGTTATATGCCCGCATATCCAGATTCAGGTGCCACCACTGTGTTTAAATGAAGCAGAGCGATAGTAATTCTTGTCTCTATGGGTCCTGGTTGTGGGGTAGGCCTTTAGTTTCTATTGGTTAACCTACTGCCTGACATAAGTTCATTTTTGCATATAAGGGTTGCAACTAATTACGGGACACATTAGGTGAGGGCACTTACGATAGACTGAATGATACATACACTAATACTAGCCGGTTGGCTCAAGCTTGGTCCGGAGCTGGGTGACATCTGCCCTGTAGTGTGCACCACAAAGAGGAGGTCTTGTTTTAGACCTTATTGGGCTTTGTTTCGGTTCTTATGATTGTTTACAGGTGGTCAAGGGGGGGGGGGGAATCTGTTAATGCACAGTTGGGGTATGCATAGCGTGGGAGGTGGGGTGGAGGTATTGGGATGGCGAGACACATGCTTGAATGCTAAAATAATGCAATGCATACATGACAAAGTTGTGATCAATGTTCTTTCCTGCAGTATGGGAGGAAGATTGGCATTTAGAATAGCAACTACACCTGTTGTCCATGGGTAGCACAGTGCGCCTCCTGACATGGAACGTCAGGGGGCTCAACGATCAAAGAAAAATTAGGAAGGTGGTAGCATATTTGAAACGCCATCAGATAGACGTTGCGCTGTTGCAGGAATCACATCTGCCTCCACACAGTAACCTGTTGGCGCACAAATCACTCCAAGGAAAGGCCAGTGCAGCGGGGTTCACGTCGCATGCCGGGGGGGTCATAACATGGGTGAACCCAGTCTCAGGGATTTCGGTGCAGACCATTAAATCAGATCCAAGCGGCAGGTATGTGATAATCAAATGTCAGAAAGAAGGACTTGACGTTAAGGTTGTTAATGTATATGGGCCCAATTATGATGACCCGCAATTTTATAATAGCCTTGGGGACATTCTGCGCCGGGACAGGGACGCCTCCATAATACTAGGAGGGAACCTCAACTGCATTTTAGATCCACAGAAAGACCGCTCCAAGGGATCTCCTCGCCGCCTGCGGCGGCCGGGGCTATCCTAGATCTTATGGAAAGTCTAGACTTGATGGATGTCTGGAGGAGCCTTTTCCCTGATACTGCTGGGTTCACCTACTACTCTGCACCACACGATACCCACACGAGGATAGACTACTGACTTATGTCCAAAGGCCTGGCCAGCCAACTCAAGGGGAGCACCCTACATTCACACACTCTCTCTGATCACTCCCCAATACAACTCGACCTAAACTGCCCTGTTAGGCAGATTCCAGCATTTCTCTGGAGATTTCTTCCATACTCCCTTATGGATCCAGTTTTTATGGCAGAAATCACGACCGACATTGAGTTGTATTTCGTAAAAAACATAGGGTCGGTCGATAATTTTGCTACCATCTGGGAGGCCTTCAAGGTTTACATCCGCGGTATGGTAATTGCCAAACACTCCGGGGTGTTAAGATCACTGAGGGACAGATTATCCAAATTAGAAAAAGACATCCTAGCTCTTGAGCAAGCGTTCCAGAGGTCAGGTGACGTTAAGTTACTCAGTGACATTAAGGCAGCCTTGAGGACTTTCAGGACACAGCAGACAGGAAGGTTAAACACATGGGCAAATACTCCACGGCCAGGGTTTACGGAGAGGGAGACCGGCCATGAGCCACCTTGGCGACGCAGTTGCGCCCCAAATGAGAAGTCGACATTATCTCGGAAATACTCGACGAGCAGGGCCAGCTTCTATGTGGTAGTCAGGATATAGCGGGCAGATTTCATAGGTACTACACACAATTATACACCTCCCAGACTCCCCCAGACATTGACTCTATCCGTGAGTACCTGGAGCATATTCAGATGACCTGGTTGTCGAACGCACATAGAGAATACCTTATGTCCCCTCTCACCCCAGGCGAGATTAAGGCAGCAATCAAATCAATGCGTGCAGGTAGTGCCCCTGGCATGGATGGGCTCACAGTCTTATTTTATAAAACATTCCAGGATCAGCTGGCCCCACACCTCATGACCTTGTACGAACACATGGCCCAAGCAGGAATCATGCCCCCCACTATGAGAGAAGCATTGATAATTATGTTATTGAAGCCTGGGAAGACACCAAAGGCTTGCTCCTCGGACAGGCCTCTATCCCTAATCAATGTCGACACGAAGATTTACGCTAAAATACTGGCTAATTGATTAGCCCCACTGCTGCCTCTGGTGGTACGCCCGGAGCATACAGGTTTTGTTCCGGGGCGAAGTCTCACCTTGAACTTACGCACTATTTTTGGCACAATTCAGAGGCTGGACCCCGGGGTTAAAGCAGCAGCGATTTTTCTAGATGCAGAGAAGGCATTTGATTCTGTAGAATGGGCCTTCATGAAGGACGTCCTGCAAAGACTTGGGGTTGGGGACATCGTCCTTAAAATTAGTAATGACCCTTTACCCGCAGCCTACCGCTCGGGGCAGACTTGGCAGGGAGGTTACTGCTTCAATAGGCATTACTAGAGGGACCCCACAGGGTTGCCCCCTGTCCCCACTACTCTATGCCTTAGTTGCCGAACCACTCGCCTGTGCGCTGCGGGAATACCATGGGCACAGGGGACTGGGCTTCCCGGGATATCGCTTGGTAATCTCTGCCTACGCAGATGACACTCTGTTGTACGTGCGTGACCCAGGACGCAACATCAACCCAATTCTGGCCGAGGTGGTTCAGGTCGGGGGTCGGTATGGACTTCGAATTAACTGGACCAAATCGCTGGTGTTTCCACTAACCCCAGTGACTACCCCAGTTGAAATTAACTATCCCCTGCAGTGGACTTTAGACTGAGTCCGCTATCTTGGCATCCAGATTCATACGGACCCTGCAGTGGTGATAGCAGAAAATTACGGGAGGGCTATCTCCAAACTAGAGGAGGACATCAGTAGGTGGATCAAATTACCCCTTTCCCTAATGGGACGCATCTCCTTAATGAAGATGGTGGTGCTACCTCGGTTTCTCTTCTTCTTCCTGAATATCCCGATATTACTTCAACGCTCCGTATTTGAGACCCTGCGTAGATTGATGATTAGACTGGCATGGGCAGGGAAGCAGCCTAGGGTCCGGTGGGATATATTGACCCTCCCGTACGCTGCAGGGGGACTCGGGCCCCAGACTTGGAACTCTATTACAGAGCCGCTCAGGCCTCCCATGCATATCATTGGCTACATTGACCTCATGACTTGCCACACCTGTTTCTTGAGCGGAATGCTGCTGCTCCCTCACTCTTCCTCAGTTCCTTTTTACCCCCCTGATTCGACTGCATGGGGTCGCAGACTCTCTAAATACCACAGTGCACGCCTGGGGCAGGTTACTGGACTCACAGTGGGGTGCACTCATGTACTCTCCGCTCATGCAACTTGACTGGTGCGTCTGGCTCCCGACGCTTGGAGACCGGGCTGTCTTTCGATCGATGAAGCACATGGGCTTCAACATGTTGGGAGACTTCTATCACGAGTCATTACGTAGCTGGGAGGACTGCGCTGCAGGCATGCAGGGACATTCGTCACTGGACAGATTTCAGTTTCTTAGGGTCAGACATGCATGGCGGGAGCAGCTGGAAGTCAACCTGCAGGAGCCTGCAGAGTTCCCGGTGCTCTCGCGCGTTATTAAAGCTAATTCACTAGCGAAACTCATTACAGTTCTATACTCCATGGCCCAAGAACCGAGGAAATTGCAGTTAAATAAAGCAAGGGTGGAATGGCAAAGAGACCTGGACATGATAATTGACAATAAATGCAGAATGTACTGCTCTGAGGTCACGAAAAGGGTATCCCTGAATGGCAGGCACCGTCTGATCCATTTTAAATACATCAATAGAGTCTACTACACCCCCAGTAGGCTGGCGCGGTATGGGTTGAGAGATACAGCTAAGTGCGATAGATGCACGGAGCCAGACGCTGGGTTTTACCACGTAGCATGGTCCTGCCCCAAGATCTTGTTATTCTGGGAGAAAGTGTTTGCGACTCTTAGCGAGATAACTGGGCATAGCCTCACACCTAACCCTCTGGCTGCGCTATTGGGATATGACAGGGACATTCAGCCTGATTGCAGAAAACTGGTCGCTATAGGGTTGCTATTAGCTAAACGTAGGATTGCAATGTGTTGGGCAAAAGGGCCCACCCCGCTCATTAAAGACTAAACTCGGACATGCTATATTGCAGCACACAATCTGATGGATACAATGAGCTCCTTCCCCTGCAGTGTCGACCTAAGGACATTTGGGGCCTCTATCAGCAACACCTTGCGGGTTTGGGATCGGGAGGGACCGAGAACACTGTGGGATGAGATGGCTGTGATTTGTCAATAGCTATAGGTTCTCAAGGGTGTAACTTGAGATTTTGGAACTTACTGCTCTAAAGGTGTGTTTTATGTGCTGTCCTCCAGGGACTACCCCAGCGTCGTCATGGAACTGTGCAGACATGGACGATTGAACATCCTCCTCCAGCGCTTAAAGGATGTATAATGTTGTAGCATGCCTTGCATAAGAGAGAGTTGTCTCACCTTGTGGGGGGGTTGGGATGTTTAATTGTTATTGTGTTTGTCTAGTGCTGGAAATAGCAGTAATGCAATATTTGTTGCAAGTTGTGTAACATTTACATAAATGTAATACACAAAATAAAAAAATAAAAAGTTAATAGTGTTGGAAACAGTGCTGTGCTGGGAATATGGGTGAAAGTGTTTTATTTCTCTAAGTGGTGCTTTCTTTTTAGAGTCTTGATTTAATTTGGGGAGGTACATCAGAAGATCCTACGTTTCTGTTATGGTTATTCCAGCTGTTCAGTAGACACACTATATTGGTCCAGGTAAATGAGATGTCTTTTGTGCAGTTATTATGCAGAGTCACAGGCGGGCTCTCTCTCTCTGATTCCCTTTGCCTCCGTGACTGTGCCTTTGGCATTTTTGATGAAACATGACCCTAAGTTTACAGGGTTTAGCTGGCAAAGTGTCGGTGAAGACTGCATATTGGTATATGCAGTCCTCACCGCTGACAATGCATGTCTGAGCTCAAAAGGCCGATCCTTAATAGTATGCACTTGTGTGGTATTCATACTGGTGCAAATTCTCAATCTTTCCTGATTAGAGCCCTCCTCACATCAAAAGTTGCTACATAGCGCCACCAAGCTGAATTTAAGATTTTTTTAAATCTTGACATCCAGAATGCAAGGACAAAGGACCATTTCTTGACACAACATCTCTATATTCTCCTAGATTATTTGAGAGATGATGTTCATCCTTGGGGGACTCTCATGATGTCGCTTCTGGGCAAAGTGATGCTGTATACAATGATCTGATAGAGACTTCCAGCCCCAGATTCCTTACCTTCCGCAGGCGTCAGATTGGATCCGGAAGATTTTTCGTGAGCAGTACCCCTGCGCGCCGGTAGGTGTTGTCGACTAGCTTCGTGCGTCATCCTCGTCACCCATATAGGCGCCACCTCGGCGCGCAGACATCAGTTCTTTACTTTCCGCTCCAGCCAGCGCTGATCCAAGAGAAGAGCTACCCCTCTGCCAGTTTTTGAGACAATTTTTGCGACATTTTGTCAACCTTTTTTGAGGTTTTTTCCTCCTGGTGTGTCGAGGATGTGATCGAGGAAGACAGGTTTCAAACCCTGTGGCACTTGTCACTACGCCATGTCGTTGGCGGACCGCACTTCGTGTGTTTGAGGTGTCTGGAGCGCGACCACAACTCCCAAGTCGTGCTCAGACTGCCAGGCCATAGCGTTGAAGGCTTTGAGGGAGCAGTCCCTGAAGCTGCTAGCAGCCCAGCCTGTTATTCCACCGAAGTCATGGACCCGCACGAAAGAAAAGTCTCGGGAACCATTTCAGGAGTCCAAAGTCCTATTTTTTCAACTCAAAATCGTCAGGGCACTTGAGTAAAAGGCACAAAAAACACAAAAAGACAAAGCGTGCTTTGACTTCTTCTCGTCCGTTGGCAGACGCAATGGGCCATCGGCGTTCGCAGCCTGGTTCCTCAGAACCTTGGCCAATACCACGCCTCCCCAGTTTTCCGGGAGCGACCTCTGCTCAAATTAAAGACTTTTACAAGGCCATGCGTCTCATTTATGAGTGGCTGGAGCCCTCTGGCGCTCCTTCGTGCCCCTCAGGGTAAGAGGGGCACCATCTGGTTCCGCGCTAGCGGCTCCAATGGCCCCCCATGGATCCGGACAGGCGACGGTCATGCCATTCCAACCTTCCAATGCTCCTGGCGCCAGCCCCATTGTGATCCCCTAATCCAACACAGAGCTGTGTCGACCAACGCAGATTCAAGTACCGACAGGACCCCCGTGTTCTAGGTCGAAGCCTGAGCCCTATTCTGAAGGGTTAGGCCTTGGGGAGGAATAGGAGGAGTCGCTGGGCTCTTTAGAATACCAGCCTTATGATCAGGATATGGACTGATGTGAGGAACTGGGTGATGCCAGTGGTCTGGATACGTCTCCAGATACGGCATGCTTTCTCTCCTTACTGTGGCTACAGAGGAGGGAGCTCTGTAGGAAGGTGGAATCTGACTATATGGTTGCCCCCACTTTTTTTATGGTGTTTTGCTGGTTTATGACTTAGTTGGACTGGGATCCTGCTATTCAGGGCCCCAGTCTATCTGCTTTCTCTGTAAAAGGTTTCCATGTGCCTTAGGCACATCTCTGATTGGAATCTGGAGTGCCCTTATAAGTCCCTAGTATATGGTATACTATGTACCAAGGGCATAGGTACCTCAGAGGCCTGCCAGGGGCTGCAGCATGTATTATGCCACCCCTGGAAGGCCATCCAAACTGACACCACAGGTCTGCTACTGCAGCCTGGGTAAGGTGGTGCATGCACTCTTACTGTGATATAGGTTACCTATATCACTAAATACATACACACATATAAACCTATAAGTCACTCCTAAGGCAGGCCTTATCAATCCTAAAGGCAGAGTGCATGGTTCCTATGTGAGAGGGTGCCCCTGCATGAGCAGGGCCCCTCTGCAGCGTTCGGAGACCATCTCTGATGCTGTTTGTAGTGCAGCCTGACCATATACTCTTAAGCGCATTATATCCTCGCGGTAAAATGCTAACTTTGGAATGGCTGCACCTAAACATGTCGTGTTTGGTGTCAAACATCTTGGAATACTACCCCCCGCCAATCCTGGCGGCAGGGGTAGCATTCCACCCTTCTAGAGGGAAAGACATGTTAACTCTGGCTTACCCGGTAACTTCTTTCTGAAGCCCTGGCATCACAAAATGGATGCTGCTGCCACAGACACAAGTCTGGCCTCCTGCTGCTGGACGAAACTCCGGCAGGGGAGGCCTGGACAATAGGTTTCCTGTTGCAGGGAGGTGTGACCACCTCCCCAGACAGGATAATGTGTATTGGGGCTGGGTGGGTGCACTCTTAGAGTGCTTTGAAGTCCTGCACTGGGGAGCAAAAGGCTCCTCTGTGCATATGCCAGTTCAAACCAGCTCAGGGGCTACCTGCCCCTGCTCTGGCACGAAACTGGACAAAGGGAAGTGGGTGTAGCCACCCCTCCCTTGACCCTCCCATAGGTGGGGTCATAGAGTTAGTCCCTCCCTGTTTTACTGGTTAAAATGGGGAACCCTTGCCACAGCAAGATTAGATTATCCCTGGACTAAACTTTGAAACTGAATCCTGGACCTTCGACGCTCTACATCACGATTAGAGGACTGAAGAATCTCCCTTGGGGTCAAGGAGTGACTCCCTGCTTGGCAGGCACCAAAAACGATAACGACGGTCGCAAACTACGCCGCTCCCGCCGGAGTCCGAAGTCCCTGCAGCCCAAGAAGTGGATTTCCTGACTTCTCCAAGGCCATCGTGAGTCCCCAGCGAAGCTGAGGCAAGTGGACCCCACGAGTGACGAGGAACCGCGACCCCTGGGTACCGTGCACTATTGTCGAGTGCAACCCCTTCACAACGTTCTACGAACCTGTGCTTTGGACCACGTGTGGTCCCAACCTCCAGCAGGAATCCTCCGAAGATCAGAGGCCTACACCGTCCCGAGTGACCGTGGGCCCCTGTTGAGTGATTCCGCCCGAGGTGTCTTCGCGATCCCTTGCCAGCCGGCTCGTGGGTCCCCAGAAGACTTTCTAAAGAAACCAAAGGGCTCCCCTGGTTGCTCCAGGCCTGCCCTGACTTACCCTCGCTGGGTGAGTTCCCCAGACCTTGCTGGTCTGCACCATCGACGATCTTCAGCTACATCGAGACTTGCCGTTGCCAAGGCTTGTTGGGTCCAATCCGGTCGCCGACACCGCAGCACTCGACAGACATCGTGCACACAGCCCGAATCCTGCTCCTGGTTGCCGACAACGCCTCCTGGACCTCGTGGCTGCAGAAACGAGACAACCGTCAACGCACCTGAAGCACTCGACATCGGTGGGCATCTGTCCATCGCCTTCCTGGTCACTGGCTAGTGACCCAGACTCTGTCCCCTCTGCTTTCAGGTTCACCAGAACTCCGATCCACTCTTGGATCCACCCGGACACTTTTCTCTTGGCCGCCAGCAGCACTTTGCAGCAGATCGCCATTCGAAACGACGACGAAACCCGACCCCGAAAGGCACCTATGCACCCGGCTTCCTGGGTGAGGTAACACGAGTACTCCGGTGCTCCCGTGGGTAGAGACTCTTCAAAGTCCTAGATCTCAAAGGGTTTTGTCCTAGTCCTCTTTAAAGTGTCCCTTTCCTCTATTTTCCCGATCCCGACTTTCTCCATAGAAGTTAACGGCGTATCGCGGTTGTGTATTTACACTGCACGCGTCTCCCGTGGGTCCCCTGTGTCACTACCTTGGGTGGTTCCTTGTGGTCCAAGCACTTCTAGAGGCTCTAGGCCTAGTGTCTAGTTCAGTCGTGGTTCGCATACCACTTTATTGGTATATGGTTTGGTACGCCCCTAGGGCCCAAACGTGTATTTGTGCTATTACTGTGATTTAAGATCTTATAACCTATGTACTTCGAACTCTAGCCTCATAAAGAGACTAGAGGGGTGTGTTTAGTAATAAATACATATATTTTGAATATATACCTGGTGTGGTGCTCTTTCATTTGGTCACTCAAGAGATTATAGACTGGTAAAACAAGCTGCTTTACATTCCTTCAAGACTTAGCCTGAAGGCTGCTCTCCACAGCTACCACTAGGATAGCTTTCAATAAGGTTGTCTTTAACCTACCTACCATAAGAGTCGATTTGGACTGGTGCAAGGTGCCCACTATAATTAGTGGACAGCATATGCCAGGCCAACTTCTCACATTGGTGTGCAGCGTGTGGGATTCCAGCTTGCTATTGTTTTACCAGATAATCTCAATTGAATTGATCAACTGAAAACCACTAAAGGTACCTAAGGTACATATAATTTAAGCTTAGAATAACAGTAAGTTCTACTGAACTTAGAGTTGTGTGTTAAGGGATAGCACAACCCTTTCTACAACTCAAGAGAGTTTAGTAGGCCACACTAGAGTAGGTAGTGCATACACCACACCACACTAGTAATGTCTTTAAAAGCAGGATCCAAAGATTCCTTGCAGGAAGCCATTGAGCTTCCACCCTCCAAGTATGATACACTCCAATTCTTGGAATTGAGAGCTTTATGTAACGTAAGGAAATTAAGGACAGGCCAAAGTCCCACCACCCAACACCTCAAGGAGTTGTTGGTGGCTTATGATCTTAGTAAGTCCTCAGAGACTGAAGGGATAGGAGCAGAGGGTGGGCCAGCAGATGAGGAAGGGGCCAGGGGTACCACTACCCCCAGCCCCCTCTGAAACTGACCAGGAGGGTGACAATGACCCTGACCTGGAAAACCCAATCCCTTCTGGGGAAGATGAAGATGAGGATCTAGAAAACCACACCTTTGTCCCCCAGGAAGGATTATGAGTGTGCTCAGAAAGTCTAGGTCTCCTTCTCAGGAGTCTAACCACTCTGGCACCTCAATAGGGAGCTCTGTTTCTTCTCACAGGAGGGAATCCTCTCATGAGAGAAGAAAGAGACTGGTCCAGTATGAGGAAACTCAACTAGAGATCAGGAAGAAGCAATTGGCTTTAGATAGAGAATCCCTAGATCTCCTTAGAGAGAGAAGAAAGTTGGGACTAGAGTCCCATGGTGGCAGCAATATCCCTAGAGATAGGGAAAGGTCTTATGACCATAGAAACCTAAACAAGATTGTCCCTCCCTACCAGAGTGGGGATGACATCCACAAATGGATAACTGCACTGGAGAGGGCCTGTAAAGTTCAGAAGGTCCCCCAGAGGCAGTGGGCAGCAATCTTGTGGCTCTCCTTTGCAGACAAAGGTAGAGACAAGCTCCTCACTGTAAGAGAAGAGGATGCTGACAATTACACAGTCTTGAAGAGTGCTCTGATAGATGGGTTTGGCCTAACCACTGAACAGTATAGGTTGAAGTTCAGAGACACCCAAAAAGCTCAGACTCAAGACTGGGTTGATTTTGTAGATTGTGCTACAAAGGCTCTGGAAGGTTGGATACATGGCAACAAAGTGCATGACTTTTTAGGATTGTACAATTTGATTATGAGGGAGCAGATCCTTAATAATTGTCAAAACCAGCTTTTGCACCAGTATCTGGTGGACTCTGATCTGACCTCTCCCCAAGAATTGGGAAAGAAGGCAGACAAATGGGTCAGAACCAGAGTAAAAACTAGAAATCAGGGTGGTGACCAGAAGAAAGATTCTACTAAGTCCCAAGAGAAAGGTGGGGATAAATCTAAGGATAAGTCCCCTACAGGGCCCCAAAATTCCTCTTCTGGGGGTGGGTCCCAAACTCCTTCCTCTCCTGAAAAGAAACCCTATTGCCATGTCTGTAAAAAGCCTGGGCACTGGAAAACTGATCCCAGTTGCCCCAGGATTGGCAATAAAGAAAATGTTCCTCCCACAACTACTACCACCCCTCCTGGTACTACCAGTAGTAATCCTCCAGTTGGGAGTAGTGCACCCAAAAAGTTAGGTGCTTTTGCAAGAGGAACAGAGGTGGGCCCTAGTTTAGACAGGGACCCTCAACAGACTCCTCTGACTCTGATGGTGGTATAGGATTTGCCACCTTTACCATGGGTCCCATAGCATTGGGCAGGTACAGACTGGAGCCAATGATTAATGGTCAGAAAGCTGTGGCATTTAGGGACACAGGGGCTAGTGTCACCATGGTGGCAGGGAAACTAGTCCCCCTCACCAGTTTTTACCTGAGTTTAAGTACCAGGTGACCAACATTGATGGTGTCAGAACAGATCACCCCATGGCCATAGTCAATCTCAGCTGGGAGGGGTCACAGGCCCAAAGAGAGTGGCAGTGTCCCCCACCTTACCTGTAGATTGCCTGATGGGCAATGATTTGGAAATTTCAGCCTGGGCTGAAGTTGAACACCAAACCCATCTTAGGATGTTGGGCGTCCCTGTAGAGGTTAGTGGGGCTGTGATGGCCACAGCCCCAGCCCAAGAATTTGGAGAGATGGAGCCTGAAAGAATGGCCCACTCTCCCCAAAAGAGAGCACAAGGGTTGAAGAAAAGTCTTCTTCCCCCAGACAATAGGTAAGGGTCAGCCTCCTCAGGGAACTGACCCTACCCCTAGTGAAGGAACTGCCACAGAGGTAGTCAGGCCTGGCCTGGCCACACCCCTGATGGCAGAGGACCCTTCCAAGGTGGTACCCAGTCTGGAGCAGGTAACCTGCCCTCTCTACCCTGCCTCAGTCAGCCCAGGGCTGCAGAGGTCAGGGAGGTCAGTGGACCCCCAGGGCCCCCTGTCCAGAGGAAGCCCCCCATCAGCAGATTAGGGGCACCCAGTCTAGTAGCCCTAGCCAGGTGAAAATTCCTCTACACACTGAGGGATCCCCCATACCTTTATGTAGGGACCTCCCCCAGAAGGACTCTGGTAGGCAAGGGCAAACCTGGGACCAGAAGGTTCCAAACCTGCCATGTCCCTCCAGTGTTCCATCCAAAGGGACCCAACCCCCAGCTGTAGGCAGCCAAAGGTTGACCCTTAGAGCAAAGTGCAACTCAGTCATGGAAAGACAGGCATACATGGTGACCAGTGATCTGAGGAAGCTGAGGCCAACATTCCTAGGGCCTCACTTCCCTACTCAGACACCTCACCAGCCTTGTACTTTACCTAAGCACACCAGAGGTAGTGATTCCCCATGGTGGAGACCCTCTCATACCCTTAGGGTGAGGGATTGCTTAGTGGACCATAACATAGGGGGCAACCATGCTAGTGCAGGTGCTTCCTTATATGGCCACTTAGTCAATATAGGCTCAACTGGCCAAGGTTAGCCTTATCTCCTTTCGTTTGGGGGGTTATGTAGGAAGGTGGAATCTGACTATATGGTTGCCCCCACTTTTTTATGGTGTTTTGCTGGTTTATGACTTAGTTGGACTGGGATCCTGCTATTCAGGGCCCCAGTCTATCTGCTTTCTCTGTAAAAGGTTTCCATGTGCCTTAGGCACATCTCTGATTGAATCTGGAGTGCCCTTATAAGTCCCTAGTATATGGTATACTATGTACCAAGGGCATAGGTACCTCAGAGGCCTGCCAGGGGCTGCAGCATGTATTATGCCACCCCTGGAAGGCCATCCAAACTGACACCACAGGTCTGCTACTGCAGCCTGGGTAAGGTGGTGCATGCACCTCTTACTGTGATATAGGTTACCTATATCACTAAATACATACACACATATAAACCTATAAGTCACTCCTAAGGCAGGCCTTATCAATCCTAAAGGCAGAGTGCATGGTTCCTATGTGAGAGGGTGCCCCTGCATGAGCAGGGCCCCTCTGCAGCGTTCGGAGACCATCTCTGATGCTGTTTGTAGTGCAGCCTGACCATATACTCTTAAGCGCATTATATCCTCGCGGTAAAATGCTAACTTTGGAATGGCTGCACCTAAACATGTCGTGTTTGGTGTCAAACATCTTGGAATACTACCCCCCGCCAATCCTGGCGGCGGGGGTAGCATTCCACCCTTCTAGAGGGAAAGACATGTTAACTCTGGCTTACCCGGTAACTTCTTTCTGAAGCCCTGGCATCACAAAATGGATGCTGCTGCCACAGACACAAGTCTGGCCTCCTGCTGCTGGACGAAACTCCGGCAGGGGAGGCCTGGACAATAGGTTTCCTGTTGCAGGGAGGTGTGACCACCTCCCCAGACAGGATAATGTGTATTGGGGCTGGGTGGGTGCACTCTTAGAGTGCTTTGAAGTCCTGCACTGGGGGAGCAAAAGGCTCCTCTGTGCATATGCCAGTTCAAACCAGCTCAGGGGCTACCTGCCCCTGCTCTGGCGCGAAACTGGACAAAGGGAAGTGGGTGTAGCCACCCCTCCCTTGACCCTCCCATAGGTGGGGTCATAGAGTTAGTCCCTCCCTGTTTTACTGGTTAAAATGGGGAACCCTTGCCACAGCAAGATTAGATTATCCCTGGACTAAACTTTGAAACTGAATCCTGGACCTTCGACGCTCTACATCACGATTAGAGGACTGAAGAATCTCCCTTGGGGTCAAGGAGTGACTCCCCTGCTTGGCAGGCACCAAAACGATAACGACGGTCGCAAACTACGCTGCTCCCGCCGGAGTCCGAAGTCCCTGCAGCCCAAGAAGTGGATTTCCTGACTTCTCCAAGGCCATCGTGAGTCCCCAGCGAAGCTGAGGCAAGTGGACCCCACGAGTGACGAGGAACCGCGACCCCTGGGTACCGTGCACTATTGTCGAGTGCAACCCCTTCACAACGTTCTACGAACCTGTGCTTTGGACCACGTGTGGTCCCAACCTCCAGCAGGAATCCCTCCGAAGATCAGAGGCCTACACCGTCCCGAGTGACCGTGGGCCCCTGTTGAGTGATTCCGCCCGAGGTGTCTTCGCGATCCCTTGCCAGCCGGCTCGTGGGTCCCCAGAAGACTTTCTAAAGAAACCAAGGGGCTCCCCTGGTTGCTCCAGGCCTGCCCTGACTTACCTTCGCTGGGTGAGTTCCCCAGACCTTGCTGGTCTGCACCATCGACGATCTTCAGCTACATCGAGACTTGCCGTTGCCAAGGCTTGTTGGGTCCAATCCGGTCGCCGACACCGCAGCACTCGACAGACATCGTGC